>CM075511.1:0-225000 GCA_037950675.1 Hypophthalmichthys molitrix
ATTTTCAGTAAAAGACGACCTCTGTTTCTGCTCGGTTTCGAACCGAGGACCTTTCGCGTGTTAGGCGAACGTGATGACCACTACACTACAGAAACCTCGCAACGGCCCTTGGGTGCTTTTTGGAACACAGGATCATTCCATGATCTGCTCTGCAAGCAGAGAGAGAGAGAGACCGCCTGTGTAAATTCCTCAAACAACAGGACCGATCACATTCAGCATGTCAGTCTGCATAGAGCTTCTTTGTACGATTGCCTTCACCCAGCTTAAAAGTAAAGTCTTTGTAGCGTGGACATCCACTTACCGGAGAGCCATTTCAGCATGTTTCTTAAAAAAAGCCTCCGCTTGTTTCCGCCCAGTTTCGAACTGAGGACCTTTCGCGTGTAAAGCGAACGTGATAACCACTACACTACGGAAACCTGAGGAAAAGCGCATTCCGATGGTTTTTAGCGTGCGCTTGTTGACAACGACTAAAACGACAGACTGAGCAGGGCTTTTAAAATGTCTAAAAGCTGCTAATTTTGGTAGCAAACCAACTGTTTGACATTAAAGGATAACTCACTGGTCGTTTGTTTTATGTTTGTTCTTTTTTGAAGAGTTTACACCGCAAATTGCGCACCAAGAGTACTGATCTACTAAAAGAAATCCCCTTAGGAAATTTTGGCAAAAGCGACACCATGTTTCCGCCCAGTTTCGAACTGGGGACCTTTCGCGTGTGAGGCGAACGTGATAACCACTACACTACGGAAACCTGTCTGTTGTACCAAGAGAGAAATCTTCTGGTTCACACTACTTAAAGGGCTTAGAAGGAAAAGAGTGCTAAGTCCTCCTAGCGTCGCAAAGATTGTATATTTTCTGTCAAAAGCCAACCGCTGTTTCTGCTCGGTTTCGAACCGAGGACCTTTCACGTGTTAGGCGAACGTGATGACCACTACACTACAGAAACCTCACAGCTGCTCTCGGGTGCTTTTCCGAAAAAAAGGAACATCCCATGATCTGCCCTACAAAGTGCTTACTCAAAAGTAAGGACTTTGTAGCATGAACATCCGCTTACTGGAGAGCCACTTCAGAATGTATATTACAAAAGCCTCCGCTTGTTTCCGCCCAGTTTCGAACTGGGGACCTTTCGCGTGTGAGGCGAACGTGATAACCACTACACTACGGAAACCTGTCTTTTGGGCGCAGACAGAAATCTTCTGGTGCATGCTTCTTAAAAGGTGTAAAAGGAAGAGGAGCTCGATCCTATTGGTGTCGGAAACAGTTTATATTTTCAGTAAAAGACGACCTCTGTTTCTGCTCGGTTTCGAACCGAGGACCTTTCGCGTGTTAGGCGAACGTGATGACCACTACACTACAGAAACCTCGCAACGGCCCTTGGGTGCTTTTTGGAACACAGGATCATTCCATGATCTGCTCTGCAAGCAGAGAGAGAGAGAGACCGCCTGTGTAAATTCCTCAAACAACAGGACCGATCACATTCAGCATGTCAGTCTGCATAGAGCTTCTTTGTACGATTGCCTTCACCCAGCTTAAAAGTAAAGTCTTTGTAGCGTGGACATCCACTTACCGGAGAGCCATTTCAGCATGTTTCTTAAAAAAAGCCTCCGCTTGTTTCCGCCCAGTTTCGAACTGAGGACCTTTCGCGTGTAAAGCGAACGTGATAACCACTACACTACGGAAACCTGAGGAAAAGCGCATTCCGATGGTTTTTAGCGTGCGCTTGTTGACAACGACTAAAACGACAGACTGAGCAGGGCTTTTAAAATGTCTAAAAGCTGCTAATTTTGGTAGCAAACCAACTGTTTGACATTAAAGGATAACTCACTGGTCGTTTGTTTTATGTTTGTTCTTTTTTGAAGAGTTTACACCGCAAATTGCGCACCAAGAGTACTGATCTACTAAAAGAAATCCCCTTAGGAAATTTTGGCAAAAGCGACACCATGTTTCCGCCCAGTTTCGAACTGGGGACCTTTCGCGTGTGAGGCGAACGTGATAACCACTACACTACGGAAACCTGTCTGTTGTACCAAGAGAGAAATCTTCTGGTTCACACTACTTAAAGGGCTTAGAAGGAAAAGAGTGCTAAGTCCTCCTAGCGTCGCAAAGATTGTATATTTTCTGTCAAAAGCCAACCGCTGTTTCTGCTCGGTTTCGAACCGAGGACCTTTCACGTGTTAGGCGAACGTGATGACCACTACACTACAGAAACCTCACAGCTGCTCTCGGGTGCTTTTCCGAAAAAAAGGAACATCCCATGATCTGCCCTACAAAGTGCTTACTCAAAAGTAAGGACTTTGTAGCATGAACATCCGCTTACTGGAGAGCCACTTCAGAATGTATATTACAAAAGCCTCCGCTTGTTTCCGCCCAGTTTCGAACTGGGGACCTTTCGCGTGTGAGGCGAACGTGATAACCACTACACTACGGAAACCTGAGGACAGGCGCATTCCGATGGTTTTTAGCGTGCGCTTGTTGACAACGACTAAAACGACAGACTGAGCAGGGCTTTTAAAATGTCTAAAAGCTGCTAATTTTGGTAGCAAACCAACTGTTTGACATTAAAGGATAACTCACTGGTCGTTTGTTTTATGTTTGTTCTTTTTTGAAGAGTTTACACCGCAAATTGCGCAGCAAGAGTACTGATCTACTAAAAGAAATCCCCTTAGGAAATTTTGGCAAAAGCGACTCCATGTTTCCGCCCAGTTTCGAAATGGGGACCTTTCGCGTGTGAGGCGAACGTGATAACCACTACACTACGGAAACCTGTCTGGTGTACAAAGAGAGAAATCTTCTGGTTCACACTACTTAAAGGGCTTAGAAGGAAAAGAGTGCTAAATCCTCCTAGCGTCGCAAAGATTGTATATTTTCTGTCAAAAGCCAACCGCTGTTTCTGCTCGGTTTCGAACCGAGGACCTTTCGCGTGTTAGGCGAACGTGATGACCACTACACTACAAAAACCTCACAGCTGCTCTCGGGTGCTTTTCCGAAAATAAGGAACATCCCATGATCTGCCCTACAAAGTGCTTACTCAAAAGTAAGGACTTTGCAGCATGAACATCCGCTTACTGGAGAGCCACTTCAGCATGTTTATTACAAAAGCCTCCGCTTGTTTCCGCCCAGTTTCGAACTGGGGACCTTTCGCGTGTGAGGCGAACGTGATAACCACTACACTACGGAAACCTGTCTTTTGGGCGCAGACAGAAATCTTCTGGTGCATGCTTCTTAAAAGGTGTAAAAGGAAGAGGAGCTCGATCCTATTGGTGTCGGAAACAGTTTATATTTTCAGTAAAAGACGACCTCTGTTTCTGCTCGGTTTCGAACCGAGGACCTTTCGCGTGTTAGGCGAACGTGATGACCACTACACTACAGAAACCTCGCAACGGCCCTTGGGTGCTTTTTGGAACACAGGATCATTCCATGATCTGCTCTGCAAGCAGAGAGAGAGAGAGACCGCCTGTGTAAATTCCTCAAACAACAGGACCGATCACATTCAGCATGTCAGTCTGCATAGAGCTTCTTTGTACGATTGCCTTCACCCAGCTTAAAAGTAAAGTCTTTGTAGCGTGGACATCCACTTACCGGAGAGCCATTTCAGCATGTTTCTTAAAAAAAGCCTCCGCTTGTTTCCGCCCAGTTTCGAACTGAGGACCTTTCGCGTGTAAAGCGAACGTGATAACCACTACACTACGGAAACCTGAGGACAGGCGCATTCCGATGGTTTTTAGCATGCGCTTGTTGACAACGACTAAAACGACAGACTGAGCAGGGCTTTTAAAATGTCTAAAAGCTGCTAATTTTGGTAGCAAACCAACTGTTTGACATTAAAGGATAACTCACTGGTCGTTTGTTTTATGTTTGTTCTTTTTTGAAGAGTTTTCACCGCAAATTGCGCAGCAAGAGTACTGATCTACTAAAAGAAATCCCCTTAGGAAATTTTGGCAAAAGCGACTCCATGTTTCCGCCCAGTTTCGAACTGGGGACCTTTCGCGTGTGAGGCGAACGTGATAACCACTACACTACGGAAACCTGTCTGTTGTACCAAGAGAGAAATCTTCTGGTTCACACTACTTAAAGGGCTTAGAAGGAAAAGAGTGCTAAATCCTCCTAGCGTCGCAAAGATTGTATACTTTCTGTCAAAAGCCAACCGCTGTTTCTGCTCGGTTTCGAACCGAGGACCTTTCGCGTGTTAGGCGAACGTGATGACCACTACACTACAGAAACCTCACAGCTGCTCTCGGGTGCTTTTCCGAAAATAAGGAACATCCCATGATCTGCCCTACAAAGTGCTTACTCAAAAGTAAGGACTTTGCAGCATGAACATCCGCTTACTGGAGAGCCACTTCAGCATGTTTATTACAAAAGCCTCCGCTTGTTTCCGCCCAGTTTCGAACTGGGGACCTTTCGCGTGTGAGGCGAACGTGATAACCACTACACTACGGAAACCTGTCTTTTGGGCACAGACAGAAATCTTCTGGTGCATGCTTCTTAAAAGGTGTAAAAGGAAGAGGAGCTCGATCCTATTGGTGTCGGAAACAGTTTATATTTTCAGTAAAAGACGACCTCTGTTTCTGCTCGGTTTCGAACCGAGGACCTTTCGCGTGTTAGGCGAACGTGATGACCACTACACTACAGAAACCTCGCAACGGCCCTTGGGTGCTTTTTGGAACACAGGATCATTCCATGATCTGCTCTGCAAGCAGAGAGAGAGAGAGACCGCCTGTGTAAATTCCTCAAACAACAGGACCGATCACATTCAGCATGTCAGTCTGCATAGAGCTTCTTTGTACGATTGCCTTCACCCAGCTTAAAAGTAAAGTCTTTGTAGCGTGGACATCCACTTACCGGAGAGCCATTTCAGCATGTTTCTTAAAAAAGCCTCTGCTTGTTTCCGCCCAGTTTCGAACTGAGGACCTTTCGCGTGTAAAGCGAACGTGATAACCACTACACTACGGAAACCTGTCTTTTGGGCGCAGACAGAAATCTTCTGGTGCATGCTTCTTAAAAGGTGTAAAAGGAAGAGGAGCTCGATCCTATTGGTGTCGGAAACAGTTTATATTTTCAGTAAAAGACGACCTCTGTTTCTGCTCGGTTTCGAACCGAGGACCTTTCGCGTGTTAGGCGAACGTGATGACCACTACACTACAGAAACCTCGCAACGGCCCTTGGGTGCTTTTTGGAACACAGGATCATTCCATGATCTGCTCTGCAAGCAGAGAGAGAGAGAGACCGCCTGTGTAAATTCCTCAAACAACAGGACCGATCACATTCAGCATGTCAGTCTGCATAGAGCTTCTTTGTACGATTGCCTTCACCCAGCTTAAAAGTAAAGTCTTTGTAGCGTGGACATCCACTTACCGGAGAGCCATTTCAGCATGTTTCTTAAAAAAGCCTCTGCTTGTTTCCGCCCAGTTTCGAACTGAGGACCTTTCGCGTGTAAAGCGAACGTGATAACCACTACACTACGGAAACCTGAGGATAGGCGCATTCCGATGGTATTTAGCGTGCGCTTGATGACAACGACTAAAACGACAGACTGAGCAGGGCTTTTAAAATGTCTAAAAGCTGCTAATTTTGGTAGCAAACCAACTGTTTGACATTAAAGGATAACTCACTGGTCGTTTGTTTTATGTTTGTTCTTTTTTGAAGAGTTTACACCGCAAATTGTGCAGCAAGAGTACTGATCTACTAAAAGAAATCCCCTTAGGAAATTTTGGCAAAAGCGACTCCATGTTTCCGCCCAGTTTCGAACTGGGGACCTTTCGCGTGTGAGGCGAACGTGATAACCACTACACTACGGAAACCTGTCTTTTGGGTGCAGACAGAAATCTTCTGGTGCATGCTTCTTAAAAGGTGTAAAAGGAAGAGGAGCTCGATCCTATTGGTGTCGGAAACAGTTTATATTTTCAGTAAAAGACGACCTCTGTTTCTGCTCGGTTTCGAACCGAGGACCTTTCGCGTGTTAGGCGAACGTGATGACCACTACACTACAGAAACCTCGCAACGGCCCTTGGGTGCTTTTTGGAACACAGGATCATTCCATGATCTGCTCTGCAAGCAGAGAGAGAGAGAGACCGCCTGTGTAAATTCCTCAAACAACAGGACCGATCACATTCAGCATGTCAGTCTGCATAGAGCTTCTTTGTACGATTGCCTTCACCCAGCTTAAAAGTAAAGTCTTTGTAGCGTGGACATCCACTTACCGGAGAGCCATTTCAGCATGTTTCTTAAAAAAAGCCTCCGCTTGTTTCCGCCCAGTTTCGAACTGAGGACCTTTCGCGTGTGAGGTGAACGTGATAACCACTACACTACGGAAACCTGAGGACAAGCGCATTCCGATGGTTTTTAGCGTGCGCTTGTTGACAACGACTAAAACGACAGACTGAGCAGGGCTTTTAAAATGTCTAAAAGCTGCTAATTTTGGTAGCAAACCAACTGTTTGACATTAAAGGATAACTCACTGGTCGTTTGTTTTATGTTTGTTCTTTTTTGAAGAGTTTACACCGCAAATTGCGCAGCAAGAGTACTGATCTACTAAAAGAAATCCCCTTAGGAAATTTTGGCAAAAGCGACACCATGTTTCCGCCCAGTTTCGAACTGGGGACCTTTCGCGTGTGAGGCGAACGTGATAACCACTACACTACGGAAACCTGTCTGTTGTACCAAGAGAGAAATCTTCTGCTTCACACTACTTAAAGGGCTTAGAAGGAAAAGAGTGCTAAATCCTCCTAGCGTCGCAAAGATTGTATATTTTCTGTCAAAAGCCAACCGCTGTTTCTGCTCGGTTTCGAACCGAGGACCTTTCGCGTGTTAGGCGAACGTGATGACCACTACACTACAGAAACCTCACAGCTGCTCTCGGGTGCTTTTCCGAAAAAAAGGAACATCCCATGATCTGCCCTACAAAGTGCTTACTCAAAAGTAAGGACTTTGTAGCATGAACATCCGCTTACTGGAGAGCCACTTCAGAATGTATATTACAAAAGCCTCCGCTTGTTTCCGCCCAGTTTCGAACTGGGGACCTTTCGCGTGTGAGGCGAACGTGATAACCACTACACTACGGAAACCTGAGGACAGGCGCATTCCGATGGTTTTTAGCGTGCGCTTGTTGACAACGACTAAAACGACAGACTGAGCAGGGCTTTTAAAATGTCTAAAAGCTGCTAATTTTGGTAGCAAACCAACTGTTTGACATTAAAGGATAACTCACTGGTCGTTTGTTTTATGTTTGTTCTTTTTTGAAGAGTTTACACCGCAAATTGCGCAGCAAGAGTACTGATCTACTAAAAGAAATCCCCTTAGGAAATTTTGGCAAAAGCGACTCCATGTTTCCGCCCAGTTTCGAAATGGGGACCTTTCGCGTGTGAGGCGAACGTGATAACCACTACACTACGGAAACCTGTCTGGTGTACAAAGAGAGAAATCTTCTGGTTCACACTACTTAAAGGGCTTAGAAGGAAAAGAGTGCTAAATCCTCCTAGCGTCGCAAAGATTGTATATTTTCTGTCAAAAGCCAACCGCTGTTTCTGCTCGGTTTCGAACCGAGGACCTTTCGCGTGTTAGGCGAACGTGATGACCACTACACTACAGAAACCTCACAGCTGCTCTCGGGTGCTTTTCCGAAAAAAAGGAACATCCCATGATCTGCCCTACAAAGTGCTTACTCAAAAGTAAGGACTTTGCAGCATGAACATCCGCTTACTGGAGAGCCACTTCAGCATGTTTATTACAAAAGCCTCCGCTTGTTTCCGCCCAGTTTCGAACTGGGGACCTTTCGCGTGTGAGGCGAACGTGATAACCACTACACTACGGAAACCTGTCTTTTGGGCGCAGACAGAAATCTTCTGGTGCATGCTTCTTAAAAGGTGTAAAAGGAAGAGGAGCTCGATCCTATTGGTGTCGGAAACAGTTTATATTTTCAGTAAAAGACGACCTCTGTTTCTGCTCGGTTTCGAACCGAGGACCTTTCGCGTGTTAGGCGAACGTGATGACCACTACACTACAGAAACCTCGCAACGGCCCTTGGGTGCTTTTTGGAACACAGGATCATTCCATGATCTGCTCTGCAAGCAGAGAGAGAGAGAGACCGCCTGTGTAAATTCCTCAAACAACAGGACCGATCACATTCAGCATGTCAGTCTGCATAGAGCTTCTTTGTACGATTGCCTTCACCCAGCTTAAAAGTAAAGTCTTTGTAGCGTGGACATCCACTTACCGGAGAGCCATTTCAGCATGTTTCTTAAAAAAAGCCTCCGCTTGTTTCCGCCCAGTTTCGAACTGAGGACCTTTCGCGTGTAAAGCGAACGTGATAACCACTACACTACGGAAACCTGAGGAAAAGCGCATTCCGATGGTTTTTAGCGTGCGCTTGTTGACAACGACTAAAACGACAGACTGAGCAGGGCTTTTAAAATGTCTAAAAGCTGCGAATTTTGGTAGCAAACCAACTGTTTGACATTAAAGGATAACTCACTGGTCGTTTGTTTTATGTTTGTTCTTTTTTGAAGAGTTTACACCGCAAATTGCGCACCAAGAGTACTGATCTACTAAAAGAAATCCCCTTAGGAAATTTTGGCAAAAGCGACACCATGTTTCCGCCCAGTTTCGAACTGGGGACCTTTCGCGTGTGAGGCGAACGTGATAACCACTACACTACGGAAACCTGTCTGTTGTACCAAGAGAGAAATCTTCTGGTTCACACTACTTAAAGGGCTTAGAAGGAAAAGAGTGCTAAGTCCTCCTAGCGTCGCAAAGATTGTATATTTTCTGTCAAAAGCCAACCGCTGTTTCTGCTCGGTTTCGAACCGAGGACCTTTCACGTGTTAGGCGAACGTGATGACCACTACACTACAGAAACCTCACAGCTGCTCTCGGGTGCTTTTCCGAAAAAAAGGAACATCCCATGATCTGCCCTACAAAGTGCTTACTCAAAAGTAAGGACTTTGTAGCATGAACATCCGCTTACTGGAGAGCCACTTCAGAATGTATATTACAAAAGCCTCCGCTTGTTTCCGCCCAGTTTCGAACTGGGGACCTTTCGCGTGTGAGGCGAACGTGATAACCACTACACTACGGAAACCTGAGGACAGGCGCATTCAGATGGTTTTTAGCGTGCGCTTGTTGACAACGACTAAAACGACAGACTGAGCAGGGCTTTTAAAATGTCTAAAAGCTGCTAATTTTGGTAGCAAACCAACTGTTTGACATTAAAGGATAACTCACTGGTCGTTTGTTTTATGTTTGTTCTTTTTTGAAGAGTTTACACCGCAAATTGCGCAGCAAGAGTACTGATCTACTAAAAGAAATCCCCTTAGGAAATTTTGGCAAAAGCGACTCCATGTTTCCGCCCAGTTTCGAAATGGGGACCTTTCGCGTGTGAGGCGAACGTGATAACCACTACACTACGGAAACCTGTCTGGTGTACAAAGAGAGAAATCTTCTGGTTCACACTACTTAAAGGGCTTAGAAGGAAAAGAGTGCTAAATCCTCCTAGCGTCGCAAAGATTGTATATTTTCTGTCAAAAGCCAACCGCTGTTTCTGCTCGGTTTCGAACCGAGGACCTTTCGCGTGTTAGGCGAACGTGATGACCACTACACTACAGAAACCTCACAGCTGCTCTCGGGTGCTTTTCCGAAAATAAGGAACATCCCATGATCTGCCCTACAAAGTGCTTACTCAAAAGTAAGGACTTTGCAGCATGAACATCCGCTTACTGGAGAGCCACTTCAGCATGTTTATTACAAAAGCCTCCGCTTGTTTCCGCCCAGTTTCGAACTGGGGACCTTTCGCGTGTGAGGCGAACGTGATAACCACTACACTACGGAAACCTGTCTTTTGGGCGCAGACAGAAATCTTCTGGTGCATGCTTCTTAAAAGGTGTAAAAGGAAGAGGAGCTCGATCCTATTGGTGTCGGAAACAGTTTATATTTTCAGTAAAAGACGACCTCTGTTTCTGCTCGGTTTCGAACCGAGGACCTTTCGCGTGTTAGGCGAACGTGATGACCACTACACTACAGAAACCTCGCAACGGCCCTTGGGTGCTTTTTGGAACACAGGATCATTCCATGATCTGCTCTGCTAGCAGAGAGAGAGAGAGACCGCCTGTGTAAATTCCTCAAACAACAGGACCGATCACATTCAGCATGTCAGTCTGCATAGAGCTTCTTTGTACGATTGCCTTCACCCAGCTTAAAAGTAAAGTCTTTGTAGCGTGGACATCCACTTACCGGAGAGCCATTTCAGCATGTTTCTTAAAAAAAGCCTCCGCTTGTTTCCGCCCAGTTTCGAACTGAGGACCTTTCGCGTGTAAAGCGAACGTGATAACCACTACACTACGGAAACCTGAGGAAAAGCGCATTCCGATGGTTTTTAGCGTGCGCTTGTTGACAACGACTAAAACGACAGACTGAGCAGGGCTTTTAAAATGTCTAAAAGCTGCTAATTTTGGTAGCAAACCAACTGTTTGACATTAAAGGATAACTCACTGGTCGTTTGTTTTATGTTTGTTCTTTTTTGAAGAGTTTACACCGCAAATTGCGCAGCAAGAGTACTGATCTACTAAAAGAAATCCCCTTAGGAAATTTTAGCAAAAGCGACTCCATGTTTCCGCCCAGTTTCGAACTGGGGACCTTTCGCGTGTGAGGCGAACGTGATAACCACTACACTACGGAAACCTGTCTGGTGTACAAAGAGAGAAATCTTCTGGTTCACACTACTTAAAGGGCTTAGAAGGAAAAGAGTGCTAAATCCTCCTAGCGTCGCAAAGATTGTATATTTTCTGTCAAAAGCCAACCGCTGTTTCTGCTCGGTTTCGAACCGAGGACCTTTCGCGTGTTAGGCGAACGTGATGACCACTACACTACAGAAACCTCACAGCTGCTCTCGGGTGCTTTTCCGAAAAAAAGGAACATCCCATGATCTGCCCTACAAAGTGCTTACTCAAAAGTAAGGACTTTGTAGCATGAACATCCGCTTACTGGAGAGCCACTTCAGAATGTATATTACAAAAGCCTCCGCTTGTTTCCGCCCAGTTTCGAACTGGGGACCTTTCGCGTGTGAGGCGAACGTGATAACCACTACACTACGGAAACCTGAGGACAGGCGCATTCCGATGGTTTTTAGCGTGCGCTTGTTGACAACGACTAAAACGACAGACTGAGCAGGGCTTTTAAAATGTCTAAAAGCTGCTAATTTTGGTAGCAAACCAACTGTTTGACATTAAAGGATAACTCACTGGTCGTTTGTTTTATGTTTGTTCTTTTTTGAAGAGTTTACACCGCAAATTGCGCAGCAAGAGTACTGATCTACTAAAAGAAATCCCCTTAGGAAATTTTGGCAAAAGCGACTCCATGTTTCCGCCCAGTTTCGAAATGGGGACCTTTCGCGTGTGAGGCGAACGTGATAACCACTACACTACGGAAACCTGTCTGGTGTACAAAGAGAGAAATCTTCTGGTTCACACTACTTAAAGGGCTTAGAAGGAAAAGAGTGCTAAATCCTCCTAGCGTCGCAAAGATTGTATATTTTCTGTCAAAAGCCAACCGCTGTTTCTGCTCGGTTTCGAACCGAGGACCTTTCGCGTGTTAGGCGAACGTGATGACCACTACACTACAGAAACCTCACAGCTGCTCTCGGGTGCTTTTCCGAAAATAAGGAACATCCCATGATCTGCCCTACAAAGTGCTTACTCAAAAGTAAGGACTTTGCAGCATGAACATCCGCTTACTGGAGAGCCACTTCAGCATGTTTATTACAAAAGCCTCCGCTTGTTTCCGCCCAGTTTCGAACTGGGGACCTTTCGCGTGTGAGGCGAACGTGATAACCACTACACTACGGAAACCTGTCTTTTGGGCGCAGACAGAAATCTTCTGGTGCATGCTTCTTAAAAGGTGTAAAAGGAAGAGGAGCTCGATCCTATTGGTGTCGGAAACAGTTTATATTTTCAGTAAAAGACGACCTCTGTTTCTGCTCGGTTTCGAACCGAGGACCTTTCGCGTGTTAGGCGAACGTGATGACCACTACACTACAGAAACCTCGCAACGGCCCTTGGGTGCTTTTTGGAACACAGGATCATTCCATGATCTGCTCTGCAAGCAGAGAGAGAGAGAGACCGCCTGTGTAAATTCCTCAAACAACAGGACCGATCACATTCAGCATGTCAGTCTGCATAGAGCTTCTTTGTACGATTGCCTTCACCCAGCTTAAAAGTAAAGTCTTTGTAGCGTGGACATCCACTTACCGGAGAGCCATTTCAGCATGTTTCTTAAAAAAAGCCTCCGCTTGTTTCCGCCCAGTTTCGAACTGAGGACCTTTCGCGTGTAAAGCGAACGTGATAACCACTACACTACGGAAACCTGAGGAAAAGCGCATTCCGATGGTTTTTAGCGTGCGCTTGTTGACAACGACTAAAACGACAGACTGAGCAGGGCTTTTAAAATGTCTAAAAGCTGCTAATTTTGGTAGCAAACCAACTGTTTGACATTAAAGGATAACTCACTGGTCGTTTGTTTTATGTTTGTTCTTTTTTGAAGAGTTTACACCGCAAATTGCGCACCAAGAGTACTGATCTACTAAAAGAAATCCCCTTAGGAAATTTTGGCAAAAGCGACACCATGTTTCCGCCCAGTTTCGAACTGGGGACCTTTCGCGTGTGAGGCGAACGTGATAACCACTACACTACGGAAACCTGTCTGTTGTACCAAGAGAGAAATCTTCTGGTTCACACTACTTAAAGGGCTTAGAAGGAAAAGAGTGCTAAGTCCTCCTAGCGTCGCAAAGATTGTATATTTTCTGTCAAAAGCCAACCGCTGTTTCTGCTCGGTTTCGAACCGAGGACCTTTCACGTGTTAGGCGAACGTGATGACCACTACACTACAGAAACCTCACAGCTGCTCTCGGGTGCTTTTCCGAAAAAAAGGAACATCCCATGATCTGCCCTACAAAGTGCTTACTCAAAAGTAAGGACTTTGTAGCATGAACATCCGCTTACTGGAGAGCCACTTCAGAATGTATATTACAAAAGCCTCCGCTTGTTTCCGCCCAGTTTCGAACTGGGGACCTTTCGCGTGTGAGGCGAACGTGATAACCACTACACTACGGAAACCTGTCTTTTGGGCGCAGACAGAAATCTTCTGGTGCATGCTTCTTAAAAGGTGTAAAAGGAAGAGGAGCTCGATCCTATTGGTGTCGGAAACAGTTTATATTTTCAGTAAAAGACGACCTCTGTTTCTGCTCGGTTTCGAACCGAGGACCTTTCGCGTGTTAGGCGAACGTGATGACCACTACACTACAGAAACCTCGCAACGGCCCTTGGGTGCTTTTTGGAACACAGGATCATTCCATGATCTGCTCTGCAAGCAGAGAGAGAGAGAGACCGCCTGTGTAAATTCCTCAAACAACAGGACCGATCACATTCAGCATGTCAGTCTGCATAGAGCTTCTTTGTACGATTGCCTTCACCCAGCTTAAAAGTAAAGTCTTTGTAGCGTGGACATCCACTTACCGGAGAGCCATTTCAGCATGTTTCTTAAAAAAAGCCTCCGCTTGTTTCCGCCCAGTTTCGAACTGAGGACCTTTCGCGTGTAAAGCGAACGTGATAACCACTACACTACGGAAACCTGAGGAAAAGCGCATTCCGATGGTTTTTAGCGTGCGCTTGTTGACAACGACTAAAACGACAGACTGAGCAGGGCTTTTAAAATGTCTAAAAGCTGCTAATTTTGGTAGCAAACCAACTGTTTGACATTAAAGGATAACTCACTGGTCGTTTGTTTTATGTTTGTTCTTTTTTGAAGAGTTTACACCGCAAATTGCGCACCAAGAGTACTGATCTACTAAAAGAAATCCCCTTAGGAAATTTTGGCAAAAGCGACACCATGTTTCCGCCCAGTTTCGAACTGGGGACCTTTCGCGTGTGAGGCGAACGTGATAACCACTACACTACGGAAACCTGTCTATTGTACCAAGAGAGAAATCTTCTGGTTCACACTACTTAAAGGGCTTAGAAGGAAAAGAGTGCTAAGTCCTCCTAGCGTCGCAAAGATTGTATATTTTCTGTCAAAAGCCAACCGCTGTTTCTGCTCGGTTTCGAACCGAGGACCTTTCACGTGTTAGGCGAACGTGATGACCACTACACTACAGAAACCTCACAGCTGCTCTCGGGTGCTTTTCCGAAAAAAAGGAACATCCCATGATCTGCCCTACAAAGTGCTTACTCAAAAGTAAGGACTTTGTAGCATGAACATCCGCTTACTGGAGAGCCACTTCAGAATGTATATTACAAAAGCCTCCGCTTGTTTCCGCCCAGTTTCGAACTGGGGACCTTTCGCGTGTGAGGCGAACGTGATAACCACTACACTACGGAAACCTGAGGACAGGCGCATTCCGATGGTTTTTAGCGTGCGCTTGTTGACAACGACTAAAACGACAGACTGAGCAGGGCTTTTAAAATGTCTAAAAGCTGCTAATTTTGGTAGCAAACCAACTGTTTGACATTAAAGGATAACTCACTGGTCGTTTGTTTTATGTTTGTTCTTTTTTGAAGAGTTTACACCGCAAATTGCGCAGCAAGAGTACTGATCTACTAAAAGAAATCCCCTTAGGAAATTTTGGCAAAAGCGACTCCATGTTTCCGCCCAGTTTCGAAATGGGGACCTTTCGCGTGTGAGGCGAACGTGATAACCACTACACTACGGAAACCTGTCTGGTGTACAAAGAGAGAAATCTTCTGGTTCACACTACTTAAAGGGCTTAGAAGGAAAAGAGTGCTAAATCCTCCTAGCGTCGCAAAGATTGTATATTTTCTGTCAAAAGCCAACCGCTGTTTCTGCTCGGTTTCGAACCGAGGACCTTTCGCGTGTTAGGCGAACGTGATGACCACTACACTACAAAAACCTCACAGCTGCTCTCGGGTGCTTTTCCGAAAATAAGGAACATCCCATGATCTGCCCTACAAAGTGCTTACTCAAAAGTAAGGACTTTGCAGCATGAACATCCGCTTACTGGAGAGCCACTTCAGCATGTTTATTACAAAAGCCTCCGCTTGTTTCCGCCCAGTTTCGAACTGGGGACCTTTCGCGTGTGAGGCGAACGTGATAACCACTACACTACGGAAACCTGTCTTTTGGGCGCAGACAGAAATCTTCTGGTGCATGCTTCTTAAAAGGTGTAAAAGGAAGAGGAGCTCGATCCTATTGGTGTCGGAAACAGTTTATATTTTCAGTAAAAGACGACCTCTGTTTCTGCTCGGTTTCGAACCGAGGACCTTTCGCGTGTTAGGCGAACGTGATGACCACTACACTACAGAAACCTCGCAACGGCCCTTGGGTGCTTTTTGGAACACAGGATCATTCCATGATCTGCTCTGCAAGCAGAGAGAGAGAGAGACCGCCTGTGTAAATTCCTCAAACAACAGGACCGATCACATTCAGCATGTCAGTCTGCATAGAGCTTCTTTGTACGATTGCCTTCACCCAGCTTAAAAGTAAAGTCTTTGTAGCGTGGACATCCACTTACCGGAGAGCCATTTCAGCATGTTTCTTAAAAAAAGCCTCCGCTTGTTTCCGCCCAGTTTCGAACTGAGGACCTTTCGCGTGTAAAGCGAACGTGATAACCACTACACTACGGAAACCTGAGGAAAAGCGCATTCCGATGGTTTTTAGCGTGCGCTTGTTGACAACGACTAAAACGACAGACTGAGCAGGGCTTTTAAAATGTCTAAAAGCTGCTAATTTTGGTAGCAAACCAACTGTTTGACATTAAAGGATAACTCACTGGTCGTTTGTTTTATGTTTGTTCTTTTTTGAAGAGTTTACACCGCAAATTGCGCACCAAGAGTACTGATCTACTAAAAGAAATCCCCTTAGGAAATTTTGGCAAAAGCGACACCATGTTTCCGCCCAGTTTCGAACTGGGGACCTTTCGCGTGTGAGGCGAACGTGATAACCACTACACTACGGAAACCTGTCTGTTGTACCAAGAGAGAAATCTTCTGGTTCACACTACTTAAAGGGCTTAGAAGGAAAAGAGTGCTAAGTCCTCCTAGCGTCGCAAAGATTGTATATTTTCTGTCAAAAGCCAACCGCTGTTTCTGCTCGGTTTCGAACCGAGGACCTTTCACGTGTTAGGCGAACGTGATGACCACTACACTACAGAAACCTCACAGCTGCTCTCGGGTGCTTTTCCGAAAAAAAGGAACATCCCATGATCTGCCCTACAAAGTGCTTACTCAAAAGTAAGGACTTTGTAGCATGAACATCCGCTTACTGGAGAGCCACTTCAGAATGTATATTACAAAAGCCTCCGCTTGTTTCCGCCCAGTTTCGAACTGGGGACCTTTCGCGTGTGAGGCGAACGTGATAACCACTACACTACGGAAACCTGTCTTTTGGGCGCAGACAGAAATCTTCTGGTGCATGCTTCTTAAAAGGTGTAAAAGGAAGAGGAGCTCGATCCTATTGGTGTCGGAAACAGTTTATATTTTCAGTAAAAGACGACCTCTGTTTCTGCTCGGTTTCGAACCGAGGACCTTTCGCGTGTTAGGCGAACGTGATGACCACTACACTACAGAAACCTCGCAACGGCCCTTGGGTGCTTTTTGGAACACAGGATCATTCCATGATCTGCTCTGCAAGCAGAGAGAGAGAGAGACCGCCTGTGTAAATTCCTCAAACAACAGGACCGATCACATTCAGCATGTCAGTCTGCATAGAGCTTCTTTGTACGATTGCCTTCACCCAGCTTAAAAGTAAAGTCTTTGTAGCGTGGACATCCACTTACCGGAGAGCCATTTCAGCATGTTTCTTAAAAAAAGCCTCCGCTTGTTTCCGCCCAGTTTCGAACTGAGGACCTTTCGCGTGTAAAGCGAACGTGATAACCACTACACTACGGAAACCTGAGGAAAAGCGCATTCCGATGGTTTTTAGCGTGCGCTTGTTGACAACGACTAAAACGACAGACTGAGCAGGGCTTTTAAAATGTCTAAAAGCTGCTAATTTTGGTAGCAAACCAACTGTTTGACATTAAAGGATAACTCACTGGTCGTTTGTTTTATGTTTGTTCTTTTTTGAAGAGTTTACACCGCAAATTGCGCACCAAGAGTACTGATCTACTAAAAGAAATCCCCTTAGGAAATTTTGGCAAAAGCGACACCATGTTTCCGCCCAGTTTCGAACTGGGGACCTTTCGCGTGTGAGGCGAACGTGATAACCACTACACTACGGAAACCTGTCTGTTGTACCAAGAGAGAAATCTTCTGGTTCACACTACTTAAAGGGCTTAGAAGGAAAAGAGTGCTAAGTCCTCCTAGCGTCGCAAAGATTGTATATTTTCTGTCAAAAGCCAACCGCTGTTTCTGCTCGGTTTCGAACCGAGGACCTTTCACGTGTTAGGCGAACGTGATGACCACTACACTACAGAAACCTCACAGCTGCTCTCGGGTGCTTTTCCGAAAAAAAGGAACATCCCATGATCTGCCCTACAAAGTGCTTACTCAAAAGTAAGGACTTTGTAGCATGAACATTCGCTTACTGGAGAGCCACTTCAGAATGTATATTACAAAAGCCTCCGCTTGTTTCCGCCCAGTTTCGAACTGGGGACCTTTCGCGTGTGAGGCGAACGTGATAACCACTACACTACGGAAACCTGAGGACAGGCGCATTCCGATGGTTTTTAGCGTGCGCTTGTTGACAACGACTAAAACGACAGACTGAGCAGGGCTTTTAAAATGTCTAAAAGCTGCTAATTTTGGTAGCAAACCAACTGTTTGACATTAAAGGATAACTCACTGGTCGTTTGTTTTATGTTTGTTCTTTTTTGAAGAGTTTACACCGCAAATTGCGCAGCAAGAGTACTGATCTACTAAAAGAAATCCCCTTAGGAAATTTTGGCAAAAGCGACTCCATGTTTCCGCCCAGTTTCGAAATGGGGACCTTTCGCGTGTGAGGCGAACGTGATAACCACTACACTACGGAAACCTGTCTGGTGTACAAAGAGAGAAATCTTCTGGTTCACACTACTTAAAGGGCTTAGAAGGAAAAGAGTGCTAAATCCTCCTAGCGTCGCAAAGATTGTATATTTTCTGTCAAAAGCCAACCGCTGTTTCTGCTCGGTTTCGAACCGAGGACCTTTCGCGTGTTAGGCGAACGTGATGACCACTACACTACAAAAACCTCACAGCTGCTCTCGGGTGCTTTTCCGAAAATAAGGAACATCCCATGATCTGCCCTACAAAGTGCTTACTCAAAAGTAAGGACTTTGCAGCATGAACATCCGCTTACTGGAGAGCCACTTCAGCATGTTTATTACAAAAGCCTCCGCTTGTTTCCGCCCAGTTTCGAACTGGGGACCTTTCGCGTGTGAGGCGAACGTGATAACCACTACACTACGGAAACCTGTCTTTTGGGCGCAGACAGAAATCTTCTGGTGCATGCTTCTTAAAAGGTGTAAAAGGAAGAGGAGCTCGATCCTATTGGTGTCGGAAACAGTTTATATTTTCAGTAAAAGACGACCTCTGTTTCTGCTCGGTTTCGAACCGAGGACCTTTCGCGTGTTAGGCGAACGTGATGACCACTACACTACAGAAACCTCGCAACGGCCCTTGGGTGCTTTTTGGAACACAGGATCATTCCATGATCTGCTCTGCAAGCAGAGAGAGAGAGAGACCGCCTGTGTAAATTCCTCAAACAACAGGACCGATCACATTCAGCATGTCAGTCTGCATAGAGCTTCTTTGTACGATTGCCTTCACCCAGCTTAAAAGTAAAGTCTTTGTAGCGTGGACATCCACTTACCGGAGAGCCATTTCAGCATGTTTCTTAAAAAAAGCCTCCGCTTGTTTCCGCCCAGTTTCGAACTGAGGACCTTTCGCGTGTAAAGCGAACGTGATAACCACTACACTACGGAAACCTGAGGACAGGCGCATTCCGATGGTTTTTAGCATGCGCTTGTTGACAACGACTAAAACGACAGACTGAGCAGGGCTTTTAAAATGTCTAAAAGCTGCTAATTTTGGTAGCAAACCAACTGTTTGACATTAAAGGATAACTCACTGGTCGTTTGTTTTATGTTTGTTCTTTTTTGAAGAGTTTTCACCGCAAATTGCGCAGCAAGAGTACTGATCTACTAAAAGAAATCCCCTTAGGAAATTTTGGCAAAAGCGACTCCATGTTTCCGCCCAGTTTCGAACTGGGGACCTTTCGCGTGTGAGGCGAACGTGATAACCACTACACTACGGAAACCTGTCTGTTGTACCAAGAGAGAAATCTTCTGGTTCACACTACTTAAAGGGCTTAGAAGGAAAAGAGTGCTAAATCCTCCTAGCGTCGCAAAGATTGTATACTTTCTGTCAAAAGCCAACCGCTGTTTCTGCTCGGTTTCGAACCGAGGACCTTTCGCGTGTTAGGCGAACGTGATGACCACTACACTACAGAAACCTCACAGCTGCTCTCGGGTGCTTTTCCGAAAATAAGGAACATCCCATGATCTGCCCTACAAAGTGCTTACTCAAAAGTAAGGACTTTGCAGCATGAACATCCGCTTACTGGAGAGCCACTTCAGCATGTTTATTACAAAAGCCTCCGCTTGTTTCCGCCCAGTTTCGAACTGGGGACCTTTCGCGTGTGAGGCGAACGTGATAACCACTACACTACGGAAACCTGTCTTTTGGGCGCAGACAGAAATCTTCTGGTGCATGCTTCTTAAAAGGTGTAAAAGGAAGAGGAGCTCGATCCTATTGGTGTCGGAAACAGTTTATATTTTCAGTAAAAGACGACCTCTGTTTCTGCTCGGTTTCGAACCGAGGACCTTTCGCGTGTTAGGCGAACGTGATGACCACTACACTACAGAAACCTCGCAACGGCCCTTGGGTGCTTTTTGGAACACAGGATCATTCCATGATCTGCTCTGCAAGCAGAGAGAGAGAGAGACCGCCTGTGTAAATTCCTCAAACAACAGGACCGATCACATTCAGCATGTCAGTCTGCATAGAGCTTCTTTGTACGATTGCCTTCACCCAGCTTAAAAGTAAAGTCTTTGTAGCGTGGACATCCACTTACCGGAGAGCCATTTCAGCATGTTTCTTAAAAAAGCCTCTGCTTGTTTCCGCCCAGTTTCGAACTGAGGACCTTTCGCGTGTAAAGCGAACGTGATAACCACTACACTACGGAAACCTGTCTTTTGGGCGCAGACAGAAATCTTCTGGTGCATGCTTCTTAAAAGGTGTAAAAGGAAGAGGAGCTCGATCCTATTGGTGTCGGAAACAGTTTATATTTTCAGTAAAAGACGACCTCTGTTTCTGCTCGGTTTCGAACCGAGGACCTTTCGCGTGTTAGGCGAACGTGATGACCACTACACTACAGAAACCTCGCAACGGCCCTTGGGTGCTTTTTGGAACACAGGATCATTCCATGATCTGCTCTGCAAGCAGAGAGAGAGAGAGACCGCCTGTGTAAATTCCTCAAACAACAGGACCGATCACATTCAGCATGTCAGTCTGCATAGAGCTTCTTTGTACGATTGCCTTCACCCAGCTTAAAAGTAAAGTCTTTGTAGCGTGGACATCCACTTACCGGAGAGCCATTTCAGCATGTTTCTTAAAAAAGCCTCTGCTTGTTTCCGCCCAGTTTCGAACTGAGGACCTTTCGCGTGTAAAGCGAACGTGATAACCACTACACTACGGAAACCTGAGGATAGGCGCATTCCGATGGTATTTAGCGTGCGCTTGATGACAACGACTAAAACGACAGACTGAGCAGGGCTTTTAAAATGTCTAAAAGCTGCTAATTTTGGTAGCAAACCAACTGTTTGACATTAAAGGATAACTCACTGGTCGTTTGTTTTATGTTTGTTCTTTTTTGAAGAGTTTACACCGCAAATTGTGCAGCAAGAGTACTGATCTACTAAAAGAAATCCCCTTAGGAAATTTTGGCAAAAGCGACTCCATGTTTCCGCCCAGTTTCGAACTGGGGACCTTTCGCGTGTGAGGCGAACGTGATAACCACTACACTACGGAAACCTGTCTTTTGGGTGCAGACAGAAATCTTCTGGTGCATGCTTCTTAAAAGGTGTAAAAGGAAGAGGAGCTCGATCCTATTGGTGTCGGAAACAGTTTATATTTTCAGTAAAAGACGACCTCTGTTTCTGCTCGGTTTCGAACCGAGGACCTTTCGCGTGTTAGGCGAACGTGATGACCACTACACTACAGAAACCTCGCAACGGCCCTTGGGTGCTTTTTGGAACACAGGATCATTCCATGATCTGCTCTGCAAGCAGAGAGAGAGAGAGACCGCCTGTGTAAATTCCTCAAACAACAGGACCGATCACATTCAGCATGTCAGTCTGCATAGAGCTTCTTTGTACGATTGCCTTCACCCAGCTTAAAAGTAAAGTCTTTGTAGCGTGGACATCCACTTACCGGAGAGCCATTTCAGCATGTTTCTTAAAAAAAGCCTCCGCTTGTTTCCGCCCAGTTTCGAACTGAGGACCTTTCGCGTGTGAGGTGAACGTGATAACCACTACACTACGGAAACCTGAGGACAAGCGCATTCCGATGGTTTTTAGCGTGCGCTTGTTGACAACGACTAAAACGACAGACTGAGCAGGGCTTTTAAAATGTCTAAAAGCTGCTAATTTTGGTAGCAAACCAACTGTTTGACATTAAAGGATAACTCACTGGTCGTTTGTTTTATGTTTGTTCTTTTTTGAAGAGTTTACACCGCAAATTGCGCAGCAAGAGTACTGATCTACTAAAAGAAATCCCCTTAGGAAATTTTGGCAAAAGCGACACCATGTTTCCGCCCAGTTTCGAACTGGGGACCTTTCGCGTGTGAGGCGAACGTGATAACCACTACACTACGGAAACCTGTCTGTTGTACCAAGAGAGAAATCTTCTGCTTCACACTACTTAAAGGGCTTAGAAGGAAAAGAGTGCTAAATCCTCCTAGCGTCGCAAAGATTGTATATTTTCTGTCAAAAGCCAACCGCTGTTTCTGCTCGGTTTCGAACCGAGGACCTTTCGCGTGTTAGGCGAACGTGATGACCACTACACTACAGAAACCTCACAGCTGCTCTCGGGTGCTTTTCCGAAAAAAAGGAACATCCCATGATCTGCCCTACAAACTGCTTACTCAAAAGTAAGGACTTTGTAGCATGAACATCCGCTTACTGGAGAGCCACTTCAGAATGTATATTACAAAAGCCTCCGCTTGTTTCCGCCCAGTTTCGAACTGGGGACCTTTCGCGTGTGAGGCGAACGTGATAACCACTACACTACGGAAACCTGTCTGGTGTACAAAGAGAGAAATCTTCTGGTTCACACTACTTAAAGGGCTTAGAAGGAAAAGAGTGCTAAATCCTCCTAGCGTCGCAAAGATTGTATATTTTCTGTCAAAAGCCAACCGCTGTTTCTGCTCGGTTTCGAACCGAGGACCTTTCGCGTGTTAGGCGAACGTGATGACCACTACACTACAGAAACCTCGCAACGGCCCTTGGGTGCTTTTTGGAACACAGGATCATTCCATGATCTGCTCTGCAAGCAGAGAGAGAGAGAGACCGCCTGTGTAAATTCCTCAAACAACAGGACCGATCACATTCAGCATGTCAGTCTGCATAGAGCTTCTTTGTACGATTGCCTTCACCCAGCTTAAAAGTAAAGTCTTTGTAGCGTGGACATCCACTTACCGGAGAGCCATTTCAGCATGTTTCTTAAAAAAGCCTCTGCTTGTTTCCGCCCAGTTTCGAACTGAGGACCTTTCGCGTGTAAAGCGAACGTGATAACCACTACACTACGGAAACCTGAGGATAGGCGCATTCCGATGGTATTTAGCGTGCGCTTGATGACAACGACTAAAACGACAGACTGAGCAGGGCTTTTAAAATGTCTAAAAGCTGCTAATTTTGGTAGCAAACCAACTGTTTGACATTAAAGGATAACTCACTGGTCGTTTGTTTTATGTTTGTTCTTTTTTGAAGAGTTTACACCGCAAATTGTGCAGCAAGAGTACTGATCTACTAAAAGAAATCCCCTTAGGAAATTTTGGCAAAAGCGACTCCATGTTTCCGCCCAGTTTCGAACTGGGGACCTTTCGCGTGTGAGGCGAACGTGATAACCACTACACTACGGAAACCTGTCTTTTGGGCGCAGACAGAAATCTTCTGGTGCATGCTTCTTAAAAGGTGTAAAAGTAAGAGGAGCTCGATCCTATTGGTGTCGGAAACAGTTTATATTTTCAGTAAAAGACGACCTCTGTTTCTGCTCGGTTTCGAACCGAGGACCTTTCGCGTGTTAGGCGAACGTGATGACCACTACACTACAGAAACCTCGCAACGGCCCTTGGGTGCTTTTTGGAACACAGGATCATTCCATGATCTGCTCTGCAAGCAGAGAGAGAGAGAGACCGCCTGTGTAAATTCCTCAAACAACAGGACCGATCACATTCAGCATGTCAGTCTGCATAGAGCTTCTTTGTACGATTGCCTTCACCCAGCTTAAAAGTAAAGTCTTTGTAGCGTGGACATCCACTTACCGGAGAGCCATTTCAGCATGTTTCTTAAAAAAAGCCTCCGCTTGTTTCCGCCCAGTTTCGAACTGAGGACCTTTCGCGTGTAAAGCGAACGTGATAACCACTACACTACGGAAACCTGAGGACAGGCGCATTCCGATGGTTTTTAGCGTGCGCTTGTTGACAACGACTAAAACGACAGACTGAGCAGGGCTTTTAAAATGTCTAAAAGCTGCTAATTTTGGTAGCAAACCAACTGTTTGACATTAAAGGATAACTCACTGGTCGTTTGTTTTATGTTTGTTCTTTTTTGAAGAGTTTTCACCGCAAATTGCGCAGCAAGAGTACTGATCTACTAAAAGAAATCCCCTTAGGAAATTTTGGCAAAAGCGACTCCATGTTTCCGCCCAGTTTCGAACTGGGGACCTTTCGCGTGTGAGGCGAACGTGATAACCACTACACTACGGAAACCTGTCTGTTGTACCAAGAGAGAAATCTTCTGCTTCACACTACTTAAAGGGCTTAGAAGGAAAAGAGTGCTAAATCCTCCTAGCGTCGCAAAGATTGTATATTTTCTGTCAAAAGCCAACCGCTGTTTCTGCTCGGTTTCGAACCGAGGACCTTTCGCGTGTTAGGCGAACGTGATGACCACTACACTACAGAAACCTCACAGCTGCTCTCGGGTGCTTTTCCGAAAAAAAGGAACATCCCATGATCTGCCCTACAAACTGCTTACTCAAAAGTAAGGACTTTGTAGCATGAACATCCGCTTACTGGAGAGCCACTTCAGAATGTATATTACAAAAGCCTCCGCTTGTTTCCGCCCAGTTTCGAACTGGGGACCTTTCGCGTGTGAGGCGAACGTGATAACCACTACACTACGGAAACCTGTCTGGTGTACAAAGAGAGAAATCTTCTGGTTCACACTACTTAAAGGGCTTAGAAGGAAAAGAGTGCTAAATCCTCCTAGCGTCGCAAAGATTGTATATTTTCTGTCAAAAGCCAACCGCTGTTTCTGCTCGGTTTCGAACCGAGGACCTTTCGAACTGAGGACCTTTCGCGTGTAAAGCGAACGTGATAACCACTACACTACGGAAACCTGAGGACAGGCGCATTCCGATGGTTTTTAGCGTGCGCTTGTTGACAACGACTAAAACGACAGACTGAGCAGGGCTTTTAAAATGTCTAAAAGCTGCTAATTTTGGTAGCAAACCAACTGTTTGACATTAAAGGATAACTCACTGGTCGTTTGTTTTATGTTTGTTCTTTTTTGAAGAGTTTTCACCGCAAATTGCGCAGCAAGAGTACTGATCTACTAAAAGAAATCCCCTTAGGAAATTTTGGCAAAAGCGACTCCATGTTTCCGCCCAGTTTCGAACTGGGGATCTTTCGCGTGTGAGGCGAACGTGATAACCACTACAATACGGAAACCAGTCTGGTGTACAAAGAGAGAAATCTTCTGGTTCACACTACTTAAAGGGCTTAGAAGGAAAAGAGTGCTAAATCCTCCTAGCGTCGCAAAGATTGTATATTTTCTGTCAAAAGCCAACCGCTGTTTCTGCTCGGTTTCGAACCGAGGACCTTTCGCGTGTTAGGCGAACGTGATGACCACTACACTACAGAAACCTCACAGCTGCTCTCGGGTGCTTTTCTGAAAATAAGGAACATCCCATGATCTGCCCTACAAAGTGCTTACTCAAAAGTAAGGACTTTGCAGCATGAACATCCGCTTACTGGAGAGCCACTTCAGCATGTTTATTACAAAAGCCTCCGCTTGTTTCCGCCCAGTTTCGAACTGGGGACCTTTCGCGTGTGAGGCGAACGTGATAACCACTACACTACGGAAACCTGTCTGTTGTACCAAGAAGAGAATTCTTCTGGTTCACACTACTTAAAGGGCTTAGAAGGAAAAGAGTGCTAAATCCTCCTAGAGTCGCAAAGATTGTATATTTTCTGTCAAAAGCCAACCGCTGTTTCTGCTCGGTTTCGAACCGAGGACCTTTCGCGTGTTAGGCGAACGTGATGACCACTACACTACAGAAACCTCACAGCTGCTCTCGGGTGCTTTTCCGAAAAAAAGGAACATCCCATGATCTGCCCTACAAAGTGCTTACTCAAAAGTAAGGACTTTGTAGCATGAACATCCGCTTACTGGAGAGCCACTTCAGAATGTATATTACAAAAGCCTCCGCTTGTTTCCGCCCAGTTTCGAACTGGGGACCTTTCGCGTGTGAGGCGAACGTGATAACCACTACACTACGGAAACCTGAGGACAGGCGCATTCCGATGGTTTTTAGCGTGCGCTTGTTGACAACGACTAAAACGACAGACTGAGCAGGGCTTTTAAAATGTCTAAAAGCTGCTAATTTTGGTAGCAAACCAACTGTTTGACATTAAAGGATAACTCACTGGTCGTTTGTTTTATGTTTGTTCTTTTTTGAAGAGTTTACACCGCAAATTGCGCAGCAAGAGTACTGATCTACTAAAAGAAATCCCCTTAGGAAATTTTGGCAAAAGCGACTCCATGTTTCCGCCCAGTTTCGAAATGGGGACCTTTCGCGTGTGAGGCGAACGTGATAACCACTACACTACGGAAACCTGTCTGGTGTACAAAGAGAGAAATCTTCTGGTTCACACTACTTAAAGGGCTTAGAAGGAAAAGAGTGCTAAATCCTCCTAGCGTCGCAAAGATTGTATATTTTCTGTCAAAAGCCAACCGCTGTTTCTGCTCGGTTTCGAACCGAGGACCTTTCGCGTGTTAGGCGAACGTGATGACCACTACACTACAGAAACCTCACAGCTGCTCTCGGGTGCTTTTCCGAAAAAAAGGAACATCCCATGATCTGCCCTACAAAGTGCTTACTCAAAAGTAAGGACTTTGTAGCATGAACATCCGCTTACTGGAGAGCCACTTCAGAATGTATATTACAAAAGCCTCCGCTTGTTTCCGCCCAGTTTCGAACTGGGGACCTTTCGCGTGTGAGGCGAACGTGATAACCACTACACTACGGAAACCTGAGGACAGGCGCATTCCGATGGTTTTTAGCGTGCGCTTGTTGACAACGACTAAAACGACAGACTGAGCAGGGCTTTTAAAATGTCTAAAAGCTGCTAATTTTGGTAGCAAACCAACTGTTTGACATTAAAGGATAACTCACTGGTCGTTTGTTTTATGTTTGTTCTTTTTTGAAGAGTTTACACCGCAAATTGCGCAGCAAGAGTACTGATCTACTAAAAGAAATCCCCTTAGGAAATTTTGGCAAAAGCGACTCCATGTTTCCGCCCAGTTTCGAAATGGGGACCTTTCGCGTGTGAGGCGAACGTGATAACCACTACACTACGGAAACCTGTCTGGTGTACAAAGAGAGAAATCTTCTGGTTCACACTACTTAAAGGGCTTAGAAGGAAAACCTCACAGCTGCTCTCGGGTGCTTTTCCGAAAATAAGGAACATCCCATGATCTGCCCTACAAAGTGCTTACTCAAAAGTAAGGACTTTGCAGCATGAACATCCGCTTACTGGAGAGCCACTTCAGCATGTTTATTACAAAAGCCTCCGCTTGTTTCCGCCCAGTTTCGAACTGGGGACCTTTCGCGTGTGAGGCGAACGTGATAACCTGTCTGGTGTACAAAGAGAGAAATCTTCTGGTTCACACTACTTAAAGGGCTTAGAAGGAAAACCTCACAGCTGCTCTCGGGTGCTTTTCCGAAAATAAGGAACATCCCATGATCTGCCCTACAAAGTGCTTACTCAAAAGTAAGGACTTTGCAGCATGAACATCCGCTTACTGGAGAGCCACTTCAGCATGTTTATTACAAAAGCCTCCGCTTGTTTCCGCCCAGTTTCGAACTGGGGACCTTTCGCGTGTGAGGCGAACGTGATAACCACTACACTACGGAAACCTGTCTTTTGGGCGCAGACAGAAATCTTCTGGTGCATGCTTCTTAAAAGGTGTAAAAGGAAGAGGAGCTCGATCCTATTGGTGTCGGAAACAGTTTATATTTTCAGTAAAAGACGACCTCTGTTTCTGCTCGGTTTCGAACCGAGGACCTTTCGCGTGTTAGGCGAACGTGATGACCACTACACTACAGAAACCTCGCAACGGCCCTTGGGTGCTTTTTGGAACACAGGATCATTCCATGATCTGCTCTGCTAGCAGAGAGAGAAAGAGACCGCCTGTGTAAATTCCTCAAACAACAGGACCGATCACATTCAGCATGTCAGTCTGCATAGAGCTTCTTTGTACGATTGCCTTCACCCAGCTTAAAAGTAAAGTCTTTGTAGCGTGGACATCCACTTACCGGAGAGCCATTTCAGCATGTTTCTTAAAAAAAGCCTCCGCTTGTTTCCGCCCAGTTTCGAACTGAGGACCTTTCGCGTGTAAACCGAACGTGATAACCACTACACTACGGAAACCTGAGGACAAGCGCATTCCGATGGTTTTTAGCGTGCGCTTGTTGACAACGACTAAAACGACAGACTGAGCAGGGCTTTTAAAATGTCTAAAAGCTGCTAATTTTGGTAGCAAACCAACTGTTTGACATTAAAGGATAACTCACTGGTCGTTTGTTTTATGTTTGTTCTTTTTTGAAGAGTTTACACCGCAAATTGCGCAGCAAGAGTACTGATCTACTAAAAGAAATCCCCTTAGGAAATTTTAGCAAAAGCGACTCCATGTTTCCGCCCAGTTTCGAACTGGGGACCTTTCGCATGTGAGGCGAACGTGATAACCACTACACTACGGAAACCTGTCTGGTGTACAAAGAGAGAAATCTTCTGGTTCACACTACTTAAAGGGCTTAGAAGGAAAAGAGTGCTAAATCCTCCTAGCGTCGCAAAGATTGTATATTTTCTGTCAAAAGCCAACCGCTGTTTCTGCTCGGTTTCGAACCGAGGACCTTTCGCGTGTTAGGCGAACGTGATGACCACTACACTACAGAAACCTCACAGCTGCTCTCGGGTGCTTTTCCGAAAAAAAGGAACATCCCATGATCTGCCCTACAAAGTGCTTACTCAAAAGTAAGGACTTTGTAGCATGAACATCCGCTTACTGGAGAGCCACTTCAGAATGTATATTACAAAAGCCTCCGCTTGTTTCCGCCCAGTTTCGAACTGGGGACCTTTCGCGTGTGAGGCGAACGTGATAACCACTACACTACGGAAACCTGAGGACAGGCGCATTCCGATGGTTTTTAGCGTGCGCTTGTTGACAACGACTAAAACGACAGACTGAGCAGGGCTTTTAAAATGTCTAAAAGCTGCTAATTTTGGTAGCAAACCAACTGTTTGACATTAAAGGATAACTCACTGGTCGTTTGTTTTATGTTTGTTCTTTTTTGAAGAGTTTACACCGCAAATTGCGCAGCAAGAGTACTGATCTACTAAAAGAAATCCCCTTAGGAAATTTTGGCAAAAGCGACTCCATGTTTCCGCCCAGTTTCGAAATGGGGACCTTTCGCGTGTGAGGCGAACGTGATAACCACTACACTACGGAAACCTGTCTGGTGTACAAAGAGAGAAATCTTCTGGTTCACACTACTTAAAGGGCTTAGAAGGAAAAGAGTGCTAAATCCTCCTAGCGTCGCAAAGATTGTATATTTTCTGTCAAAAGCCAACCGCTGTTTCTGCTCGGTTTCGAACCGAGGACCTTTCGCGTGTTAGGCGAACGTGATGACCACTACACTACAGAAACCTCACAGCTGCTCTCGGGTGCTTTTCCGAAAATAAGGAACATCCCATGATCTGCCCTACAAAGTGCTTACTCAAAAGTAAGGACTTTGCAGCATGAACATCCGCTTACTGGAGAGCCACTTCAGCATGTTTATTACAAAAGCCTCCGCTTGTTTCCGCCCAGTTTCGAACTGGGGACCTTTCGCGTGTGAGGCGAACGTGATAACCACTACACTACGGAAACCTGTCTTTTGGGCGCAGACAGAAATCTTCTGGTGCATGCTTCTTAAAAGGTGTAAAAGGAAGAGGAGCTCGATCCTATTGGTGTCGGAAACAGTTTATATTTTCAGTAAAAGACGACCTCTGTTTCTGCTCGGTTTCGAACCGAGGACCTTTCGCGTGTTAGGCGAACGTGATGACCACTACACTACAGAAACCTCGCAACGGCCCTTGGGTGCTTTTTGGAACACAGGATCATTCCATGATCTGCTCTGCAAGCAGAGAGAGAGAGAGACCGCCTGTGTAAATTCCTCAAACAACAGGACCGATCACATTCAGCATGTCAGTCTGCATAGAGCTTCTTTGTACGATTGCCTTCACCCAGCTTAAAAGTAAAGTCTTTGTAGCGTGGACATCCACTTACCGGAGAGCCATTTCAGCATGTTTCTTAAAAAAAGCCTCCGCTTGTTTCCGCCCAGTTTCGAACTGAGGACCTTTCGCGTGTAAAGCGAACGTGATAACCACTACACTACGGAAACCTGAGGAAAAGCGCATTCCGATGGTTTTTAGCGTGCGCTTGTTGACAACGACTAAAACGACAGACTGAGCAGGGCTTTTAAAATGTCTAAAAGCTGCTAATTTTGGTAGCAAACCAACTGTTTGACATTAAAGGATAACTCACTGGTCGTTTGTTTTATGTTTGTTCTTTTTTGAAGAGTTTACACCGCAAATTGCGCACCAAGAGTACTGATCTACTAAAAGAAATCCCCTTAGGAAATTTTGGCAAAAGCGACACCATGTTTCCGCCCAGTTTCGAACTGGGGACCTTTCGCGCGGGAGCCGAAAATAGTTGAGCTTAACTTCCCTTAACTTTTCCCATTCATTCTCTATGGTAGTGCTTAACAGTACGGATGCAATATATTTTTAACCACAGGTAGATTTCATGGCGCTGTTTCGCCTTTTCCGTGGCGGGACATTTAAATAGCGAGGTGTCATCTGTCAGTCATTCGCTGCAGCGGAAGAGAGGAGACGCGCGATTGCATATTAATTACAAGAAGGTTCGTATTGTGTTATTCTGCACAACACGTATTTACAGAAAAATTACGCGACTTTGTTTAACTAAGTCAACTACGTAACTGGCCTATTGTTTTTCTCAAGAAGTCTTCACATTTTACCTCAGGTTTTACGCTTTTACGTCACGTCTGTTTTACCTCAGAGATCAGCGCAATAAGCTGACAAACCAAGAAGGTAAGATGAATTTTTTACTATTTTTGGGAAATAATTTGTTGTTGTTGTTGTTTATTTATTATTAGTAGTATTATCATCATCGTCATATAATCGTGTTGTTTATTGTTTTGAATGGTTTGTGAAGTTTAATGTAAATAAAAACAAGTATGACTGTGTTAGCAAAATTAAATTGATAAATTACAGTAAGCCAAACTTGATAGAAAATACAATACAATTTATTGGAGTATCTTTAGGTATAACTAAAAGCTTGTTCATTGAACTTTTATAAAAATGTTGTGTGTGTGTATAATATATATATATATATATATATATATATATATATATATATATATATATATATATATATATATATATACACACATACACACTTATTTATATTTAGCACATTTATTTATATATATTAGCACTTACTTATACACAAACATTTCTTTTAATTTGTAATAATATTTCACAGTATTACTGTTTATACTGTATTTTTGGTTAAATAAATGCAGCCTTGGTGAGCGTAAGAGACTTCTTTCAAAAACATTAAAAAATTATAATGCTTTTAAACTTTTGACAGGTTCTGTAAAGTTTATAACACCATAAATATCTTATGAATCTCTTAATCAATTTCATGTATCCCTGCTGAATAGACGTATTATTTATTTTTAAAAATGAAAAATAAAAAACAACCTTACTAATGTTTTAATTGTAATATACTATATGCTAATTGTGTTATTTCATTAAGTATTTTAATGTGGTCGTGATTTCAGGTCATCAACATGAAGAAGACTGTCTTTTTTCCCGGGAGAGTCAACGTGTCCTTCAGGAAAGGCCCTTCAGGCCATTTACGACAGGACCCATCTGAAGAGGCAAAAAGAATTAAAGACAACCCTTCTTTGCAGGACAAGTCAGCACCTCAAAGAGAAGATCTGGTCAAGACCAATGCCCGTTCTGTTGTGTTACACAGAGGAGGGGATGTCTCTGACAAGCGAGAGGTGTTAGGAGAATATGTTCTTCAGTTTGGCAAGTACAAGGGCAAGTCCTTCAGGTGGTTATTGGAGAATGACGTTGGCTACGCTTTGTACCTGTCCAGTAAGGTTGAGGAGGAAGAACAGGCTGGGCAGTTCAACCCAGAGGGTCCTTGCAAGGATAGCCTCATTTCCTTTCTTGAATACTCAAGAAGCTTCAAGGAAATTGAGGATCTTAAACAGTATCTGTCTCAAAGGCCAGATCCAGTGCCAGCCTTGTCAGAGCATGACAATATTGTTGGATTTGGAACAAGAGCACAAGATACTTGGAGAAAAATTTGGAATACCAGGGCTGATGGATATGCTTCCTTTATATTGAGACAGAAATGTGTTCCAGGAAGTAAAATGTATCTGTTGCAGCAGTATCTTTTAAAGCAGCAGCAAAACCAACTGCCCGAAAACCCTCATCCGTTGCCCTCACCATCATCTTCCACTGCAAGGCCTCTGGTTCCTTCAAGTACTGCCTCTGATCATCCAGGTGAGTTAATAAAATTCATGCATATTTGATTAAAAGCCTCCTGATGCATTAAAGTCTTCTGGTGCATTTGTTTTATTTCATAGTAATGGAGGAGGATGAGGAACTGGAGAAGATGATGTTGAGTCTTTCTCCAACAAAATATCTCACACAACCGAGTAAGTGAACCAACAATCGTTTTCAGTGTCATGTTTGTTATATGTAGCCATGTCTTGTTCTTTATGACATTAAGTTGCACATACTTCAGTGAAACTATTCAAATTTTAATGCTTAATTTTTTAGGATCGTCTGCAGCCCCTGGATCCACAGTCTTATCTAAAAGAGGTTATTTTCCACATCAGTTTTGGAGGATTATTCTGTTATAGACAGATTTATCCTCCATTTCTGATTTTAAATTATTTTGTTTGTTGTTTTGGCAGTGTTCTTGCCTGTTCTAAAACACCTTCTTTTGTTCCACTAACTACTTTTAAGGGATATACATACCAGTGACGAGGGTGAGTGCACTTCATGAATTGTATGCATGCATGCTATTTAATTGAATTTGTTGTCTTCAAGAAAAAATTCTTACTTACAATATAACAATTAAATCTGAACATTGTTAGAATTTTCAAACTAGAATCTTTAAATAAATTATGATTGTAGTCACTGTTTTGACCAATTTTGACCATTTTATTTTAAACAAAATAGACAAGACAGTGAAAACATGCACATTCAATGTTTTAAAATATATATATATATATATATATATATATATATATATATATATATAAGGGTTCAGATGCAAAAGCCTCTAAGTGCCGTCTGAAATTTTCTTTATCAAGCTTGTATGTTTAGGTTCAGTAATTTCACTTTAATGGCAATTAATAGGTCCTTTTCATTGTCATTAAAGTTAAATAACTTAACAAAAATATACAAGCTTGATAAAAATGTTCATTTTAGAAGAAAACTTCAGATGGCACTTAGAGGCTTTTGCATCTGAACTCTTCATTCATATATATATATATATATATATATATATATATATATATATATATATATATTAATATATATATTAATACATGTCCTTTGCTTTGTTCAATGCAGTACTGCCTCCACCATCATCACTTTCAGTCTCCCATTCTCCCATTCCACCAGCTCCTGTGTGTAGGCCTTCTTCACAGGGTAAAGGTTCTGTACCTATAGCACCTGCACCAACAACCTCCACACAGACCGAGGCCCCTAATATCCCACAATGCAGCCTTGGTGAGCATACAAGACTTCTTTCAAAAACAAATTAGAAATGTTTCCAAACTTTTGACAGGTACTGTAAAGTTTGTAACATCATCACATGCAGTCTCCCATTCTCCCATAATACATAACCAATAGTTAGGATTAATTCCTAATTAGAAACAATCTAAATGTAATAACCATTTAAAATTGGAGTCAGATTAAGCACGCAGCTGAAGTAAAATTGAAACTAAATTCTAAAAATTGAGTGAACTTCACAGGGGCGCTGAAAAGACATACATGCATTATACCTTCGTTAACATACCACACCCCTAATATTTTAAAGAGTCTTGACATGTGTTCTATGTGTTTGCATGCATTTACATTACTACTTATTAACACATTTACTTAGGGAAAGTACTACAGGGTATTAGAATGACATTACATTTTTCTGGGTTAGGGAGGCATAAACCACCAGCAACACTCTCAAAACCAGACCGGCCTGATGAATATAGTGCCATTGCATCTCCACGGCCAGGTTGGTATATGGACATGTGCACATACCGACTCTACTGTAAGGATATGCCTGTTTCTGATCAGTGTTGTTGTTTTTCACCAATTCCCTTCACTCCAGTGAGGGTTCCTTTGCCAGTACCTCCAGAGTTGCTCGAATTATCTACAAGCAAGAGCATATCGCCTTTGAGACCAGTGCACGAAACTGTGTTCTGTCAGTGTAAGGACTTAATGTAGCATTTTACTTAATCAAATTTAAAACAGATTTAACATATTTAACAAATGTAATGCTCATCTATGACTAATGTCACCCATGTCATCCTACAGCCCTCATTCCAGTGACCTCTGCAGAGTCTACAGCCTCTACTCCTCCCTCAGGACCCCCTGCAGCTGCGGGCCAGTCTTTCTCAGGACTCCCTGCAGCCTCTACTGGGTACCCCTCAACTCAGTTGGAGGAGAAGCATGTTGTTCCACCACTTCCAAGCTATGAGCAGGATGTGAGCCGTTGGCACTGCTCTCAACAGCAGAGAATCTGGATGAAAACAGAAATGGAAGCCTTGGGACTGTGGCCAGGCTCTAGACCAGTAAGACATCCAATGAACATGATCTCCTTGTGGCGTTACCCACCTCAGCCTGAGCTTATTGATGCTGTCTATGAGCTGCCATCACCAAAATACTTTCAACTTCATCCATTCTTCATATGGAAGCCAGAGCACGCCATTATGGAAAGAGTCCGCAACAACTACACTCTGCCATGTCTGTACGGCTGTCCGAATCCTCACGTTGTCTCATCAGGAGTTGGACGACCCCGTGTCATTATTGGTACAAGCAGCCAGTACTATATACTGGCCTCTCGGCTCAGCTGTAAAGCCTGTAAAAAGTACTGGTTTGCAGACAAACCCCAATGGATGGACATGCTGCCCAGTCGGTTCTGCAACATTTTGCCAGCCTTTCTGACGCACAAGAAGGCCATATGTAAGACGGTGATGGATGAGCTGCGGCGCACAGGAAAGTCTCCCAATGATATGGCCAATCAGCTGAATGAAGCTCTCCACCTCAGGTATGAACGTGCACACCTGGCTTACCTGTCCACTGTTAAGAATGTGCTGGATGGTGATAGTGGACTTTATGGTCAGCAGACCATCACAGGGGCCCTAAGAGCAACAAATACTCCTGCTCCATTTGGTGAGTATGGTGATGTGGTCGGCTGGTGTGGAGTAACAGTCTCAGCCCACTACTTGGTTGACTGCCTCATTCAGGAGTACCATAGGCAGGAGAGCACACTCAATCTGCTCCTCCAAGGTACGTTTGGACAAGCCTTAAGGGCTGACCATACCCGCAAAGTGGCCCGTAAGGTTGTGCTTGCATCGGGTACTATGTCGTCATACGCTGTGATGAATGAAAACTGGATGGTCTTGTCCTGGGTGATGCTGCAGTCTGAAAGTGATAAATCCCTGCAGCCAATGTATGAGGGGCTGTCCCGTCGTTACACTTTTGCAGGACTGCCAAAAGCCAACTACCAGTGGGTTGACAGGTAAGAACCATCCATCACATTTTCCTTCCCACCTATAATATATTTGTAAAGTGAACAAAATATATTGTATAGAAAATACATGTATCCTGTGTATTTGAAAATTTAATATTTTAAATATACTTTTTGTGTGGAACAGAGATTGCTGTGCTGCCTTCAGGATCCCAAACCCCGAGCCCCAGGAGCACCTCCTCTGGGATTCTTGGAAGACCACTGAGGCTATAGTGGCTTCGGCAACCTCTGGGCATCTCATCAACACCTGTGCCTCCCGCAAAGAATACAACAGCAGCATCAACATCAAGCTGGACTTGTTTCACTGCATGCGGCGGTTCTCCAGAGAGTGTGTGTCAGAGCACCATCCACTGCACAGTGCTTTCTGCAAGTTTCTGTCAGCAGCTTTTAGCGTTGTGGACCAGACGGACCTACAGAGACTGAAGCAGGCTTATGTCTTCTGTGGGATAGTGCCTGCAAATCCAACAAAGCAACACATCAGGGAGCACTGCCGCACCAGGGTCCCACACCCCAAAGAGCTGCTGGAGAGAGTAGAGAGTGTTCTCCAAAGATTCTTTTTAGAATGCGATCCTGATGGTGTGCCACTGTTCAAACCATCAATGTTGAAGGTGTGGAGGATTCAGCGAGTACACATTCTCAGAGGCTGCCTGAGTGACCCAGAGGTTGCGGAAGGGATCCTCTATAGGCATGGTGGAACAGTCCAGCTGAACCATGTGAAGGGGGAGGCGGCAGCTGTACCCGTTTGGATCCCTGTAAGAGGCACCTCTCAGCAGGAGGGGTTCCATTTCCATCAGGCGAGATGGGTCACAGGCACTCAGGTATCCACAGAACTTTTCCAGGCGCAGGGCATGATTGGAGTGGCTCGCTGGAATTTCCAGCGCCTTGTAGACCTGAAACAGCCTGGAGTGAAGCTGCCTGCAGTTTTTGATCCTGTGCTAATCATGGAACTGAACAAGCTCTCAGACGTGGTGACAGGCCAGGCCAAGTACCCTGCCTTGCTTGTCTCACAGACAGACACCAGAGAAAGGTTTGGACTGCAATATGTGGAGCCTGGTTGTCGTCCTGTCCCCCTGGACTGGGACAAGCACAAGTCCCAGAAGGTACCTGTTGCAGGGGAGGGAGAGCATCAGTCCTCAGAGCCATCTGCTCTCAGTGAGAGACTCCCACCTGATGACCCACCTGAGGAGGTGAGGGAGGAACACTTTGCTCAGGTAAACTTGACTTGTTGTACTTACAAATATGCTCACTCACTAAAACACAAAATATACACTACCAATCAGCTTCTTTTATTTGATCCAAAATACAGCAAAAACAGTAATATTATGAAATATTTTTACAATTTAAAATAACTGTTTTCTATTTGAATATATTTTGAAATGCAATATATTCCTGTGATGGGAAAGCTGAATTTTCAGCATCATTACTCCAGTCTTCAGTGTCACATGATCCTTCAGAAATCATTCTAATCATAACTTTCTATTCATCAAATAATCCTGAAGAAAAATTGTACACAACTGTTTTCAACATTGATAATATTAATAAATATTTCTTGAGCAGCATATTAGAATGATTTCTGAAGGATCATGTGACACTGAAGACTGGAGTAATGATGCTGAAAATTCAGCTTTGCCATCACAGGAATAAATTGCATTTCAAAATATATTCAAATAGAAAACAGTTATTTTAAATTGTAAAAATATTTCATAATATTACTGTTTTTGCTGTATTTTGGATCAAATAAATGAAGACTTGGTGAGCAGAAGAGACTTCTTTAAAAACATTAAAAAATCTTACTGTCCAAAAAGTTTTGACTGGTAGTGTACCTATGTAATCACTGATTGTAACCCAAATGAATTACCCTATGCTCCAGGATGACATCTTTGGTGTGGCTTCTCTTGGCTCACAAACAATGATCCAACCTGCACAGCCCACCAAAGTAAAAGGTAATTTAGCTCACATCTTCATCCTTTAATTAGCTACTCCTTATTTATATGAATTCTGCAGATATTTCAGATATAAAAGTGAAAATGATTTTTTTCTTTTCTGCCCTTTATCCTCTCCTTTAGATGAGATGACACCACCACTGCCCTTTGCTCCCTCTCCACGAGCTGCTCGCACAGGTCCCATCAAGGCAGGCGGTCTACTTTTTGTCTTGGACCATTTTCGGTGGACACAGCCCATGAGGGATTCCATTGATGGCCTTCTGGCAAAGTACCATGGGCAGAAAGACCTTCTCAGCCAGGTGGATGCAGAGTATGCTGCCCTTGTGCAGGCTGCCTCCAAGGATCCCAATAGCCTCTTACACCCCACCACAAAACAGCATATCTCACGTTATGTGAAACACCTGGCCAAGATGACGAACACAAGTTCATCCCTGAACACCAGTTCAGAGAAACTCCTGGAGACCCAGCAGCTGTGGCATCACCTCACAGAAGGGAGTGAAACTGTAAGTGTTCCAGTGGTAACCCTTCCACCTGCCCCAGTGAACCCACCCAGAAATAAGCCCCAGGAGTCCCCGCTAACTAAGCGTGAGATTGAACAAATGGTGAAAGAGATTGTGGAGAAGCAGCAGCAGCAGCAGCAACAGCAACAGCAGCCTGTTACAAAGAGGACACGGAACTGTCTTGCTTGTGGCCAGCCAAAGTCACGTTACCTTGGCGATGGCGCCTCCATTCATTTTTTTTATCAGTCTGGGAACGTGAAGTACTTTTACTGCTCTACAAAGGTACACCAGATGTATGCAGCAGAAGGCCTCACCAATCCTCGAATGCCGTTTGCTGACTTTGCTGAAACAACTTTTTTTAATCGAGAGCTACAGGCCGCAAAGCAGCGTTCTGCAGAGGCAAGACAGGTAATGGAGGAGCGGAAAAAGAGAAAGGCCATGGAGCAGCATCCCACTGGTCGCCTCTGTAGGTTCTGCCACAAGCCACTCAAACAAGGCCCACAGAGTCCACACATACATACTGGGTTCCCTGGTGTGGCAGGGAAATATGTCTATTGTCCTGCCAGAGTGTTTTCCCTGTATCGGACAGAGGGGATGACTCATGAGATGGCTTGGGGAGAGTTCTGTCAGTCTTCCTTTTATGAGGCTGAAAGGACGAGATGGGCAGCAGAAAAGGGAAAGTGACTGCACTCATGTTTCCTGGTTTTGAATGTATATATTGTAATTATTGTATCATAAAAATATAACTCTGTATATTGTTTGTTATGAATGTCTGTTACATGCTGAAACCACTGTGGTTTGTTCTTGCCTTATTTGTCTTTCTCTTTGTTTTTATTGTTGTTGTTTTTTGTTTTACTTTAGAATGCCATGTTGGTCCATGCACGATTGTAAAATGTAAAAAAAGTCTGCTTAACTTTTACTGTTATATATGCATCATTTTTTATTTATAAATGGAAATGTTCTTACCATTCTTTCAAAACATTTTCAAAACTCTGATTATTTAGATGATGGAAAGCACTACTTTTAATCTTTTGAAATTGTAAATGCTTTGTATCTCACCTGTAAGAATTTTTTTACATATAATATTTCTTAAGCATGTTGTTATATTGTTCTTACATTACCTAATCTTGTTCAGATTTGTAAACACTAAATGTTAATAACTGTTACTATTAAACTCTGTACATAATTATTTAATTTAAAAACCTTTTTTTTTTCTTGTTCTCCAAAACATTAGATTTTATCATTATTATTGTTGTTGTTTAATCTATAATTTTAAAATGTTTCATTTATTTCTCTTTGTTTATTAAAATACCAGAAGTATTGGCCTTGTTTGCATTGTATTTTATTTTGCTCAGATTTTTAAACACTAAATGTTAATAACACTATTAAACACTACATAATTATTTAATCTAAAGTACATATTTTTCTTGTTTTTCCTGTGTCCTCTACAACTTTAGATTTTATTATTATTATTATAGCTGTTCTTGTTTAATCTAGAATTATTTAATGTTTATTTAATTATTATATATTTTGGTTAGTATTATACTATATTTACTACCTTTTTCAGTTTTATATAATATGTATATTATTGTACTATAAATAAAATGAGAAACTTACTATTTTTGGTGTTTATTGGGTTATATTTCATATAGGGGTTAAATAAAAAATGGTTTAAAACATGATCAAAATGTTCTTTTCAATTATTCACATTCAAATATTTTCTATATTAAAGATAACTATACCCTATTCTAATGTAAATGTTTATTAAGATCATTGCACATTTTATACATCCTACACAAGAACAATTCTTACCAGTTTTATTTTATCTTTGTGCGCAAAGTTCGTTTATTATATGTTAATCGTACTTAAATTGTATCTAGATGAAAAACAATTACAAATTCATTTTGTGGTCGAGGCTGGATTCGAACCTCTACTTTTGTGTATTATTTTTGTCCCGCCTCCCTGGAATTTCCTCCGTTCCTATTGGCTAGCAGCGCTCTACACCTACGCGCGGCTGGCCTTCGCGTGTGAGGCGAACGTGATAACCACTACACTACGGAAACCTGTCTGTTGTACCAAGAGAGAAATCTTCTGGTTCACACTACTTAAAGGGCTTAGAAGGAAAAGAGTGCTAAGTCCTCCTAGCGTCGCAAAGATTGTATATTTTCTGTCAAAAGCCAACCGCTGTTTCTGCTCGGTTTCGAACCGAGGACCTTTCGCGTGTTAGGCGAACGTGATGACCACTACACTACAGAAACCTCACAGCTGCTCTCGGGTGCTTTTCCGAAAAAAAGGAACATCCCATGATCTGCCCTACAAAGTGCTTACTCAAAAGTAAGGACTTTGTAGCATGAACATCCGCTTACTGGAGAGCCACTTCAGAATGTATATTACAAAAGCCTCCGCTTGTTTCCGCCCAGTTTCGAACTGGGGACCTTTCGCGTGTGAGGCGAACGTGATAACCACTACACTACGGAAACCTGAGGACAGGCGCATTCCGATGGTTTTTAGCGTGCGCTTGTTGACAACGACTAAAACGACAGACTGAGCAGGGCTTTTAAAATGTCTAAAAGCTGCTAATTTTGGTAGCAAACCAACTGTTTGACATTAAAGGATAACTCACTGGTCGTTTGTTTTATGTTTGTTCTTTTTTGAAGAGTTTACACCGCAAATTGCGCAGCAAGAGTACTGATCTACTAAAAGAAATCCCCTTAGGAAATTTTGGCAAAAGCGACTCCATGTTTCCGCCCAGTTTCGAAATGGGGACCTTTCGCGTGTGAGGCGAACGTGATAACCACTACACTACGGAAACCTGTCTGGTGTACAAAGAGAGAAATCTTCTGGTTCACACTACTTAAAGGGCTTAGAAGGAAAAGAGTGCTAAATCCTCCTAGCGTCGCAAAGATTGTATATTTTCTGTCAAAAGCCAACCGCTGTTTCTGCTCGGTTTCGAACCGAGGACCTTTCGCGTGTTAGGCGAACGTGATGACCACTACACTACAGAAACCTCACAGCTGCTCTCGGGTGCTTTTCCGAAAATAAGGAACATCCCATGATCTGCCCTACAAAGTGCTTACTCAAAAGTAAGGACTTTGCAGCATGAACATCCGCTTACTGGAGAGCCACTTCAGCATGTTTATTACAAAAGCCTCCGCTTGTTTCCGCCCAGTTTCGAACTGGGGACCTTTCGCGTGTGAGGCGAACGTGATAACCACTACACTACGGAAACCTGTCTTTTGGGCGCAGACAGAAATCTTCTGGTGCATGCTTCTTAAAAGGTGTAAAAGGAAGAGGAGCTCGATCCTATTGGTGTCGGAAACAGTTTATATTTTCAGTAAAAGACGACCTCTGTTTCTGCTCGGTTTCGAACCGAGGACCTTTCGCGTGTTAGGCGAACGTGATGACCACTACACTACAGAAACCTCGCAACGGCCCTTGGGTGCTTTTTGGAACACAGGATCATTCCATGATCTGCTCTGCAAGCAGAGAGAGAGAGAGACCGCCTGTGTAAATTCCTCAAACAACAGGACCGATCACATTCAGCATGTCAGTCTGCATAGAGCTTCTTTGTACGATTGCCTTCACCCAGCTTAAAAGTAAAGTCTTTGTAGCGTGGACATCCACTTACCGGAGAGCCATTTCAGCATGTTTCTTAAAAAAAGCCTCCGCTTGTTTCCGCCCAGTTTCGAACTGAGGACCTTTCGCGTGTAAAGCGAACGTGATAACCACTACACTACGGAAACCTGAGGAAAAGCGCATTCCGATGGTTTTTAGCGTGCGCTTGTTGACAACGACTAAAACGACAGACTGAGCAGGGCTTTTAAAATGTCTAAAAGCTGCTAATTTTGGTAGCAAACCAACTGTTTGACATTAAAGGATAACTCACTGGTCGTTTGTTTTATGTTTGTTCTTTTTTGAAGAGTTTACACCGCAAATTGCGCACCAAGAGTACTGATCTACTAAAAGAAATCCCCTTAGGAAATTTTGGCAAAAGCGACACCATGTTTCCGCCCAGTTTCGAACTGGGGACCTTTCGCGTGTGAGGCGAACGTGATAACCACTACACTACGGAAACCTGTCTGTTGTACCAAGAGAGAAATCTTCTGGTTCACACTACTTAAAGGGCTTAGAAGGAAAAGAGTGCTAAGTCCTCCTAGCGTCGCAAAGATTGTATATTTTCTGTCAAAAGCCAACCGCTGTTTCTGCTCGGTTTCGAACCGAGGACCTTTCGCGTGTTAGGCGAACGTGATGACCACTACACTACAGAAACCTCACAGCTGCTCTCGGGTGCTTTTCCGAAAAAAAGGAACATCCCATGATCTGCCCTACAAAGTGCTTACTCAAAAGTAAGGACTTTGTAGCATGAACATCCGCTTACTGGAGAGCCACTTCAGAATGTATATTACAAAAGCCTCCGCTTGTTTCCGCCCAGTTTCGAACTGGGGACCTTTCGCGTGTGAGGCGAACGTGATAACCACTACACTACGGAAACCTGAGGACAGGCGCATTCCGATGGTTTTTAGCGTGCGCTTGTTGACAACGACTAAAACGACAGACTGAGCAGGGCTTTTAAAATGTCTAAAAGCTGCTAATTTTGGTAGCAAACCAACTGTTTGACATTAAAGGATAACTCACTGGTCGTTTGTTTTATGTTTGTTCTTTTTTGAAGAGTTTACACCGCAAATTGCGCAGCAAGAGTACTGATCTACTAAAAGAAATCCCCTTAGGAAATTTTGGCAAAAGCGACTCCATGTTTCCGCCCAGTTTCGAAATGGGGACCTTTCGCGTGTGAGGCGAACGTGATAACCACTACACTACGGAAACCTGTCTGGTGTACAAAGAGAGAAATCTTCTGGTTCACACTACTTAAAGGGCTTAGAAGGAAAAGAGTGCTAAATCCTCCTAGCGTCGCAAAGATTGTATATTTTCTGTCAAAAGCCAACCGCTGTTTCTGCTCGGTTTCGAACCGAGGACCTTTCGCGTGTTAGGCGAACGTGATGACCACTACACTACAGAAACCTCACAGCTGCTCTCGGGTGCTTTTCCGAAAATAAGGAACATCCCATGATCTGCCCTACAAAGTGCTTACTCAAAAGTAAGGACTTTGCAGCATGAACATCCGCTTACTGGAGAGCCACTTCAGCATGTTTATTACAAAAGCCTCCGCTTGTTTCCGCCCAGTTTCGAACTGGGGACCTTTCGCGTGTGAGGCGAACGTGATAACCACTACACTACGGAAACCTGTCTTTTGGGCGCAGACAGAAATCTTCTGGTGCATGCTTCTTAAAAGGTGTAAAAGGAAGAGGAGCTCGATCCTATTGGTGTCGGAAACAGTTTATATTTTCAGTAAAAGACGACCTCTGTTTCTGCTCGGTTTCGAACCGAGGACCTTTCGCGTGTTAGGCGAACGTGATGACCACTACACTACAGAAACCTCGCAACGGCCCTTGGGTGCTTTTTGGAACACAGGATCATTCCATGATCTGCTCTGCAAGCAGAGAGAGAGAGAGACCGCCTGTGTAAATTCCTCAAACAACAGGACCGATCACATTCAGCATGTCAGTCTGCATAGAGCTTCTTTGTACGATTGCCTTCACCCAGCTTAAAAGTAAAGTCTTTGTAGCGTGGACATCCACTTACCGGAGAGCCATTTCAGCATGTTTCTTAAAAAAAGCCTCCGCTTGTTTCCGCCCAGTTTCGAACTGAGGACCTTTCGCGTGTAAAACGAACGTGATAACCACTACACTACGGAAACCTGAGGAAAAGCGCATTCCGATGGTTTTTAGCGTGCGCTTGTTGACAACGACTAAAACGACAGACTGAGCAGGGCTTTTAAAATGTCTAAAAGCTGCTAATTTTGGTAGCAAACCAACTGTTTGACATTAAAGGATAACTCACTGGTCGTTTGTTTTATGTTTGTTCTTTTTTGAAGAGTTTACACCGCAAATTGCGCACCAAGAGTACTGATCTACTAAAAGAAATCCCCTTAGGAAATTTTGGCAAAAGCGACACCATGTTTCCGCCCAGTTTCGAACTGGGGACCTTTCGCGTGTGAGGCGAACGTGATAACCACTACACTACGGAAACCTGTCTGTTGTACCAAGAGAGAAATCTTCTGGTTCACACTACTTAAAGGGCTTAGAAGGAAAAGAGTGCTAAGTCCTCCTAGCGTCGCAAAGATTGTATATTTTCTGTCAAAAGCCAACCGCTGTTTCTGCTCGGTTTCGAACCGAGGACCTTTCGCGTGTTAGGCGAACGTGATGACCACTACACTACAGAAACCTCACAGCTGCTCTCGGGTGCTTTTCCGAAAAAAAGGAACATCCCATGATCTGCCCTACAAAGTGCTTACTCAAAAGTAAGGACTTTGTAGCATGAACATCCGCTTACTGGAGAGCCACTTCAGAATGTATATTACAAAAGCCTCCGCTTGTTTCCGCCCAGTTTCGAACTGGGGACCTTTCGCGTGTGAGGCGAACGTGATAACCACTACACTACGGAAACCTGAGGACAGGCGCATTCCGATGGTTTTTAGCGTGCGCTTGTTGACAACGACTAAAACGACAGACTGAGCAGGGCTTTTAAAATGTCTAAAAGCTGCTAATTTTGGTAGCAAACCAACTGTTTGACATTAAAGGATAACTCACTGGTCGTTTGTTTTATGTTTGTTCTTTTTTGAAGAGTTTACACCGCAAATTGCGCAGCAAGAGTACTGATCTACTAAAAGAAATCCCCTTAGGAAATTTTGGCAAAAGCGACTCCATGTTTCCGCCCAGTTTCGAAATGGGGACCTTTCGCGTGTGAGGCGAACGTGATAACCACTACACTACGGAAACCTGTCTGGTGTACAAAGAGAGAAATCTTCTGGTTCACACTACTTAAAGGGCTTAGAAGGAAAAGAGTGCTAAATCCTCCTAGCGTCGCAAAGATTGTATATTTTCTGTCAAAAGCCAACCGCTGTTTCTGCTCGGTTTCGAACCGAGGACCTTTCGCGTGTTAGGCGAACGTGATGACCACTACACTACAGAAACCTCACAGCTGCTCTCGGGTGCTTTTCCGAAAATAAGGAACATCCCATGATCTGCCCTACAAAGTGCTTACTCAAAAGTAAGGACTTTGCAGCATGAACATCCGCTTACTGGAGAGCCACTTCAGCATGTTTATTACAAAAGCCTCCGCTTGTTTCCGCCCAGTTTCGAACTGGGGACCTTTCGCGTGTGAGGCGAACGTGATAACCACTACACTACGGAAACCTGTCTTTTGGGCGCAGACAGAAATCTTCTGGTGCATGCTTCTTAAAAGGTGTAAAAGGAAGAGGAGCTCGATCCTATTGGTGTCGGAAACAGTTTATATTTTCAGTAAAAGACGACCTCTGTTTCTGCTCGGTTTCGAACCGAGGACCTTTCGCGTGTTAGGCGAACGTGATGACCACTACACTACAGAAACCTCGCAACGGCCATTGGGTGCTTTTTGGAACACAGGATCATTCCATGATCTGCTCTGCAAGCAGAGAGAGAGAGAGACCGCCTGTGTAAATTCCTCAAACAACAGGACCGATCACATTCAGCATGTCAGTCTGCATAGAGCTTCTTTGTACGATTGCCTTCACCCAGCTTAAAAGTAAAGTCTTTGTAGCGTGGACATCCACTTACCGGAGAGCCATTTCAGCATGTTTCTTAAAAAAAGCCTCCGCTTGTTTCCGCCCAGTTTCGAACTGAGGACCTTTCGCGTGTAAAGCGAACGTGATAACCACTACACTACGGAAACCTGAGGACAGGCGCATTCCGATGGTTTTTAGCATGCGCTTGTTGACAACGACTAAAACGACAGACTGAGCAGGGCTTTTAAAATGTCTAAAAGCTGCTAATTTTGGTAGCAAACCAACTGTTTGACATTAAAGGATAACTCACTGGTCGTTTGTTTTATGTTTGTTCTTTTTTGAAGAGTTTTCACCGCAAATTGCGCAGCAAGAGTACTGATCTACTAAAAGAAATCCCCTTAGGAAATTTTGGCAAAAGCGACTCCATGTTTCCGCCCAGTTTCGAACTGGGGACCTTTCGCGTGTGAGGCGAACGTGATAACCACTACACTACGGAAACCTGTCTGTTGTACCAAGAGAGAAATCTTCTGGTTCACACTACTTAAAGGGCTTAGAAGGAAAAGAGTGCTAAATCCTCCTAGCGTCGCAAAGATTGTATATTTTCTGTCAAAAGCCAACCGCTGTTTCTGCTCGGTTTCGAACCGAGGACCTTTCGCGTGTTAGGCGAACGTGATGACCACTACACTACAGAAACCTCACAGCTGCTCTCGGGTGCTTTTCCGAAAAAAAGGAACATCCCATGATCTGCCCTACAAAGTGCTTACTCAAAAGTAAGGACTTTGTAGCATGAACATCCGCTTACTGGAGAGCCACTTCAGAATGTATATTACAAAAGCCTCCGCTTGTTTCCGCCCAGTTTCGAACTGGGGACCTTTCGCGTGTGAGGCGAACGTGATAACCACTACACTACGGAAACCTGAGGACAGGCGCATTCCGATGGTTTTTAGCGTGCGCTTGTTGACAACGACTAAAACGACAGACTGAGCAGGGCTTTTAAAATGTCTAAAAGCTGCTAATTTTGGTAGCAAACCAACTGTTTGACATTAAAGGATAACTCACTGGTCGTTTGTTTTATGTTTGTTCTTTTTTGAAGAGTTTACACCGCAAATTGCGCAGCAAGAGTACTGATCTACTAAAAGAAATCCCCTTAGGAAATTTTGGCAAAAGCGACTCCATGTTTCCGCCCAGTTTCGAAATGGGGACCTTTCGCGTGTGAGGCGAACGTGATAACCACTACACTACGGAAACCTGTCTGGTGTACAAAGAGAGAAATCTTCTGGTTCACACTACTTAAAGGGCTTAGAAGGAAAAGAGTGCTAAATCCTCCTAGCGTCGCAAAGATTGTATATTTTCTGTCAAAAGCCAACCGCTGTTTCTGCTCGGTTTCGAACCGAGGACCTTTCGCGTGTTAGGCGAACGTGATGACCACTACACTACAGAAACCTCACAGCTGCTCTCGGGTGCTTTTCCGAAAATAAGGAACATCCCATGATCTGCCCTACAAAGTGCTTACTCAAAAGTAAGGACTTTGCAGCATGAACATCCGCTTACTGGAGAGCCACTTCAGCATGTTTATTACAAAAGCCTCCGCTTGTTTCCGCCCAGTTTCGAACTGGGGACCTTTCGCGTGTGAGGCGAACGTGATAACCACTACACTACGGAAACCTGTCTTTTGGGCGCAGACAGAAATCTTCTGGTGCATGCTTCTTAAAAGGTGTAAAAGGAAGAGGAGCTCGATCCTATTGGTGTCGGAAACAGTTTATATTTTCAGTAAAAGACGACCTCTGTTTCTGCTCGGTTTCGAACCGAGGACCTTTCGCGTGTTAGGCGAACGTGATGACCACTACACTACAGAAACCTCGCAACGGCCCTTGGGTGCTTTTTGGAACACAGGATCATTCCATGATCTGCTCTGCAAGCAGAGAGAGAGAGAGACCGCCTGTGTAAATTCCTCAAACAACAGGACCGATCACATTCAGCATGTCAGTCTGCATAGAGCTTCTTTGTACGATTGCCTTCACCCAGCTTAAAAGTAAAGTCTTTGTAGCGTGGACATCCACTTACCGGAGAGCCATTTCAGCATGTTTCTTAAAAAAAGCCTCCGCTTGTTTCCGCCCAGTTTCGAACTGAGGACCTTTCGCGTGTAAAGCGAACGTGATAACCACTACACTACGGAAACCTGAGGACAAGCGCATTCCGATGGTTTTTAGCGTGCGCTTGTTGACAACGACTAAAACGACAGACTGAGCAGGGCTTTTAAAATGTCTAAAAGCTGCTAATTTTGGTAGCAAACCAACTGTTTGACATTAAAGGATAACTCACTGGTCGTTTGTTTTATGTTTGTTCTTTTTTGAAGAGTTTACACCGCAAATTGCGCAGCAAGAGTACTGATCTACTAAAAGAAATCCCCTTAGGAAATTTTGGCAAAAGCGACACCATGTTTCCGCCCAGTTTCGAACTGGGGACCTTTCGCGTGTGAGGCGAACGTGATAACCACTACACTACGGAAACCTGTCTGTTGTACCAAGAGAGAAATCTTCTGCTTCACACTACTTAAAGGGCTTAGAAGGAAAAGAGTGCTAAATCCTCCTAGCGTCGCAAAGATTGTATATTTTCTGTCAAAAGCCAACCGCTGTTTCTGCTCGGTTTCGAACCGAGGACCTTTCGCGTGTTAGGCGAACGTGATGACCACTACACTACAGAAACCTCAAAGCTGCTCTCGGGCGCTTTTCCGAAAAGAAGGAACATCCCATGATCTGCCCTACAAAGTGCTTACTCAAAAGTAAGGACTTTGCAGCATGAACATCCGCTTACTGGAGAGCCACTTCAGCATGTTTATTACAAAAGCCTCCGCTTGTTTCCGCCCAGTTTCGAACTGGGGACCTTTCGCGTGTGAGGCGAACGTGATAACCACTACACTACGGAAACCTGAGGACAGGCGCATTCCGATGGTTTTTAGCGTGCGCTTGTTGACAACGACTAAAACGACAGACTGAGCAGGGCTTTTAAAATGTCTAAAAGCTGCTAATTTTGGTAGCAAACCAACTGTTTGACATTAAAGGATAACTCACTGGTCGTTTGTTTTATGTTTGTTCTTTTTTGAAGAGTTTACACCGCAAATTGCGCAGCAAGAGTACTGATCTACTAAAAGAAATCCCCTTAGGAAATTTTGGCAAAAGCGACTCCATGTTTCCGCCCAGTTTCGAAATGGGGACCTTTCGCGTGTGAGGCGAACGTGATAACCACTACACTACGGAAACCTGTCTGGTGTACAAAGAGAGAAATCTTCTGGTTCACACTACTTAAAGGGCTTAGAAGGAAAAGAGTGCTAAATCCTCCTAGCGTCGCAAAGATTGTATATTTTCTGTCAAAAGCCAACCGCTGTTTCTGCTCGGTTTCGAACCGAGGACCTTTCGCGTGTTAGGCGAGCGTGATGACCACTACACTACAGAAACCTCACAGCTGCTCTCGGGTGCTTTTCCGAAAATAAGGAACATCCCATGATCTGCCCTACAAAGTGCTTACTCAAAAGTAAGGACTTTGCAGCATGAACATCCGCTTACTGGAGAGCCACTTCAGCATGTTTATTACAAAAGCCTCCGCTTGTTTCCGCCCAGTTTCGAACTGGGGACCTTTCGCGTGTGAGGCGAACGTGATAACCACTACACTACGGAAACCTGTCTTTTGGGCGCAGACAGAAATCTTCTGGTGCATGCTTCTTAAAAGGTGTAAAAGGAAGAGGAGCTCGATCCTATTGGTGTCGGAAACAGTTTATATTTTCAGTAAAAGACGACCTCTGTTTCTGCTCGGTTTCGAACCGAGGACCTTTCGCGTGTTAGGCGAACGTGATGACCACTACACTACAGAAACCTCGCAACGGCCCTTGGGTGCTTTTTGGAACACAGGATCATTCCATGATCTGCTCTGCAAGCAGAGAGAGAGAGAGACCGCCTGTGTAAATTCCTCAAACAACAGGACCGATCACATTCAGCATGTCAGTCTGCATAGAGCTTCTTTGTACGATTGCCTTCACCCAGCTTAAAAGTAAAGTCTTTGTAGCGTGGACATCCACTTACCGGAGAGCCATTTCAGCATGTTTCTTAAAAAAAGCCTCCGCTTGTTTCCGCCCAGTTTCGAACTGAGGACCTTTCGCGTGTAAAGCGAACGTGATAACCACTACACTACGGAAACCTGAGGACAGGCGCATTCCGATGGTTTTTAGCATGCGCTTGTTGACAACGACTAAAACGACAGACTGAGCAGGGCTTTTAAAATGTCTAAAAGCTGCTAATTTTGGTAGCAAACCAACTGTTTGACATTAAAGGATAACTCACTGGTCGTTTGTTTTATGTTTGTTCTTTTTTGAAGAGTTTTCACCGCAAATTGCGCAGCAAGAGTACTGATCTACTAAAAGAAATCCCCTTAGGAAATTTTGGCAAAAGCGACTCCATGTTTCCGCCCAGTTTCGAACTGGGGACCTTTCGCGTGTGAGGCGAACGTGATAACCACTACACTACGGAAACCTGTCTGTTGTACCAAGAGAGAAATCTTCTGGTTCACACTACTTAAAGGGCTTAGAAGGAAAAGAGTGCTAAATCCTCCTAGCGTCGCAAAGATTGTATATTTTCTGTCAAAAGCCAACCGCTGTTTCTGCTCGGTTTCGAACCGAGGACCTTTCGCGTGTTAGGCGAACGTGATGACCACTACACTACAGAAACCTCACAGCTGCTCTCGGGTGCTTTTCCGAAAAAAAGGAACATCCCATGATCTGCCCTACAAAGTGCTTACTCAAAAGTAAGGACTTTGTAGCATGAACATCCGCTTACTGGAGAGCCACTTCAGAATGTATATTACAAAAGCCTCCGCTTGTTTCCGCCCAGTTTCGAACTGGGGACCTTTCGCGTGTGAGGCGAACGTGATAACCACTACACTACGGAAACCTGAGGACAGGCGCATTCCGATGGTTTTTAGCGTGCGCTTGTTGACAACGACTAAAACGACAGACTGAGCAGGGCTTTTAAAATGTCTAAAAGCTGCTAATTTTGGTAGCAAACCAACTGTTTGACATTAAAGGATAACTCACTGGTCGTTTGTTTTATGTTTGTTCTTTTTTGAAGAGTTTACACCGCAAATTGCGCAGCAAGAGTACTGATCTACTAAAAGAAATCCCCTTAGGAAATTTTGGCAAAAGCGACTCCATGTTTCCGCCCAGTTTCGAAATGGGGACCTTTCGCGTGTGAGGCGAACGTGATAACCACTACACTACGGAAACCTGTCTGGTGTACAAAGAGAGAAATCTTCTGGTTCACACTACTTAAAGGGCTTAGAAGGAAAAGAGTGCTAAATCCTCCTAGCGTCGCAAAGATTGTATATTTTCTGTCAAAAGCCAACCGCTGTTTCTGCTCGGTTTCGAACCGAGGACCTTTCGCGTGTTAGGCGAACGTGATGACCACTACACTACAGAAACCTCACAGCTGCTCTCGGGTGCTTTTCCGAAAATAAGGAACATCCCATGATCTGCCCTACAAAGTGCTTACTCAAAAGTAAGGACTTTGCAGCATGAACATCCGCTTACTGGAGAGCCACTTCAGCATGTTTATTACAAAAGCCTCCGCTTGTTTCCGCCCAGTTTCGAACTGGGGACCTTTCGCGTGTGAGGCGAACGTGATAACCACTACACTACGGAAACCTGTCTTTTGGGCGCAGACAGAAATCTTCTGGTGCATGCTTCTTAAAAGGTGTAAAAGGAAGAGGAGCTCGATCCTATTGGTGTCGGAAACAGTTTATATTTTCAGTAAAAGACGACCTCTGTTTCTGCTCGGTTTCGAACCGAGGACCTTTCGCGTGTTAGGCGAACGTGATGACCACTACACTACAGAAACCTCGCAACGGCCCTTGGGTGCTTTTTGGAACACAGGATCATTCCATGATCTGCTCTGCAAGCAGAGAGAGAGAGAGACCGCCTGTGTAAATTCCTCAAACAACAGGACCGATCACATTCAGCATGTCAGTCTGCATAGAGCTTCTTTGTACGATTGCCTTCACCCAGCTTAAAAGTAAAGTCTTTGTAGCGTGGACATCCACTTACCGGAGAGCCATTTCAGCATGTTTCTTAAAAAAAGCCTCCGCTTGTTTCCGCCCAGTTTCGAACTGAGGACCTTTCGCGTGTAAAGCGAACGTGATAACCACTACACTACGGAAACCTGAGGACAAGCGCATTCCGATGGTTTTTAGCGTGCGCTTGTTGACAACGACTAAAACGACAGACTGAGCAGGGCTTTTAAAATGTCTAAAAGCTGCTAATTTTGGTAGCAAACCAACTGTTTGACATTAAAGGATAACTCACTGGTCGTTTGTTTTATGTTTGTTCTTTTTTGAAGAGTTTACACCGCAAATTGCGCAGCAAGAGTACTGATCTACTAAAAGAAATCCCCTTAGGAAATTTTGGCAAAAGCGACACCATGTTTCCGCCCAGTTTCGAACTGGGGACCTTTCGCGTGTGAGGCGAACGTGATAACCACTACACTACGGAAACCTGTCTGTTGTACCAAGAGAGAAATCTTCTGCTTCACACTACTTAAAGGGCTTAGAAGGAAAAGAGTGCTAAATCCTCCTAGCGTCGCAAAGATTGTATATTTTCTGTCAAAAGCCAACCGCTGTTTCTGCTCGGTTTCGAACCGAGGACCTTTCGCGTGTTAGGCGAACGTGATGACCACTACACTACAGAAACCTCAAAGCTGCTCTCGGGCGCTTTTCCGAAAAGAAGGAACATCCCATGATCTGCCCTACAAAGTGCTTACTCAAAAGTAAGGACTTTGCAGCATGAACATCCGCTTACTGGAGAGCCACTTCAGCATGTTTATTACAAAAGCCTCCGCTTGTTTCCGCCCAGTTTCGAACTGGGGACCTTTCGCGTGTGAGGCGAACGTGATAACCACTACACTACGGAAACCTGTCTTTTGGGCGCAGACAGAAATCTTCTGGTGCATGCTTCTTAAAAGGTGTAAAAGGAAGAGGAGCTCGATCCTATTGGTGTCGGAAACAGTTTATATTTTCAGTAAAAGACGACCTCTGTTTCTGCTCGGTTTGGAACCGAGGACCTTTCGCGTGTTAGGCGAACGTGATGACCACTACACTACAGAAACCTCTCAACAGCCCTTGGGTGCTTTTTGGAACACAGGATCATTCCATGATCTGCTCTGCAAGCAGAGAGAGAGAGAGACCGCCTGTGTAAATTCCTCAAACAACAGGACCGATCACATTCAGCATGTCAGTCTGCATAGAGCTTCTTTGTACGATTGCCTTCACCCAGCTTAAAAGTAAAGTCTTTGTAGCGTGGACATCCACTTACCGGAGAGCCATTTCAGCATGTTTCTTAAAAAAGCCTCTGCTTGTTTCCGCCCAGTTTCGAACTGAGGACCTTTCGCGTGTAAAGCGAACGTGATAACCACTACACTACGGAAACCTGAGGACAGGCGCATTCCGATGGTTTATAGCGTGCGCTTGTTGACAACGACTAAAACGACAGACTGAGCAGGGCTTTTAAAATGTCTAAAAGCTGCTAATTTTGGTAGCAAACCAACTGTTTGACATTAAAGGATAACTCACTGGTCGTTTGTTTTATGTTTGTTCTTTTTTGAAGAGTTTACACCGCAAATTGCGCAGCAAGAGTACTGATCTACTAAAAGAAATCCCCTTAGGAAATTTTGGCAAAAGCGACTCCATGTTTCCGCCCAGTTTCGAACTGGGGACCTTTCGCGTGTGAGGCGAACGTGATAACCACTACACTACTGAAACCTGTCTGTTGTACCAAGAGAGAAATCTTCTGGTTCACACTACTTAAAGGGCTTAGAAGGAAAAGAGTGCTAAATCCTCCTAGCGTCGCAAAGATTGTATATTTTCTGTCAAAAGCCAACCGCTGTTTCTGCTCGGTTTCGAACCGAGGACCTTTCGCGTGTTAGGCAAACGTGATGACCACTACACTACAGAAACCTCACAGCTGCTCTCGGGTGCTTTTCCGAAAAAAAGGAACATCCCATGATCTGCCCTACAAAGTGCTTACTCAAAAGTAAGGACTTTGTAGCATGAACATCCGCTTACTGGAGAGCCACTTCAGAATGTATATTACAAAAGCCTCCGCTTGTTTCCGCCCAGTTTCGAACTGGGGACCTTTCGCGTGTGAGGCGAACGTGATAACCACTACACTACGGAAACCTGAGGACAGGCGCATTCCGATGGTTTTTAGCGTGCGCTTGTTGACAACGACTAAAACGACAGACTGAGCAGGGCTTTTAAAATGTCTAAAAGCTGCTAATTTTGGTAGCAAACCAACTGTTTGACATTAAAGGATAACTCACTGGTCGTTTGTTTTATGTTTGTTCTTTTTTGAAGAGTTTACACCGCAAATTGCGCAGCAAGAGTACTGATCTACTAAAAGAAATCCCCTTAGGAAATTTTGGCAAAAGCGACTCCATGTTTCCGCCCAGTTTCGAACTGGGGACCTTTCGCGTGTGAGGCGAACGTGATAACCACTACACTACGGAAACCTGTCTTTTGGGCGCAGACAGAAATCTTCTGGTGCATGCTTCTTAAAAGGTGTAAAAGGAAGAGGAGCTCGATCCTATTGGTGTCGGAAACAGTTTATATTTTCAGTAAAAGACGACCTCTGTTTCTGCTCGGTTTCGAACCGAGGACCTTTCGCGTGTTAGGCGAACGTGATGACCACTACACTACAGAAACCTCACAACTGCTCTCGGGTGCTTTTCCGAAAATAAGGAACATCCCATGATCTGCCCTACAAAGTGCTTACTCAAAAGTAAGGACTTTGTAGCATGAACATCCGCTTACTGGAGAGCCACTTCAGAATGTATATTACAAAAGCCTCCGCTTGTTTCCGCCCAGTTTCGAACTGGGGACCTTTCGCGTGTGAGGCGAACGTGATAACCACTACACTACGGAAAACTTGGGGGTTACAAAGAGAGAAATCTTCTGGTTCACACTACTTAAAGGGCTTAGAAGGAAAAGAGTGCTAAATCCTCCTAGCGTCGCAAAGATTGTATATTTTCTGTCAAAAGCCAACCGCTGTTTCTGCTCGGTTTCGAACCGAGGACCTTTCGCGTGTTAGGCGAACGTGATAACCACTACACTACCGAAACCTGTCTGGTGTACAAAGAGAGAAATCATCTGGTTCACACTACTTTAAGGGCTTATAAGGAAATGAGTGCTAAGTCCTCCTAGCGTCGCAAAGACTATATTTTCCTTCAAAAGCCAACCACTGTTTCTGCTCGGTTTTGAACCGAGGACCTTCTCAATGTTGTTGCTGATGAAATATATCACAGATAACATTAATTAAATATATTCTTAATCAGGTTAGATGTTGAGTATTAATAACTCAAATCCTTTTCATGATTTCATGATACTAAACAGCAGGTTTCACCCACATCCACCATGTTTGTAGTTCTTTTTATTCTTGTTTGTAGTTCTGAACCGAATTCTTCTATAGACGAGTGTGTGGCAAGCCTTTTTGACTTTTATTTATTTTCAGGATATGAATTCTTGATATCAACAATTGAATTGCTACTAGTAAAAATATTCACATTTGATATCTGAAAATGTATTTCTGATATAATTTCAGATATCTAAAATGGCTTTCTTACTAGTAACAATCATGATATCAGAAACTAACATCACTAGTGGCAATCAAATTATTGATATCAAAAATCAACGTTGTTACTTGTAGCATTTCAGTTGTTGATATCAAAAATAGATATTTGCACTAGTAAAAAAGTAATTAATGATATCAAAAATTGTGTTTTTTACTAGTAAGAATTGTATTCCTGATATGTGAAATTGGAATTTCAACTAGTAAGAAATAAATTCTTGATATCAACAATTAGCATTTTAACTAGTGAAAACTGAATTGTTGATATCAAGAATTTATATCCTGAGAATGAATAAAAGTCAAAATGGCTTGCCATAGAGTGTGCACGCGGACCCACGCTTCGAAAATCTACCGGAAATAGTATACTATCCGGGGACTTTTGGTATACTCTTTTCAACATATTACTGATGATGTCTCCAAGGAGCACGAGTTAGTGTTTCAAGACTAGGATGGATAGAATGTGACGCACGGACGCAAGTGTGTGTATGTGTATGTTGACAGGCCCAGGTGGGAGAGCGTCACGCGCTTAATATTCATTAGCTAAGCCTTTTCCATAGTAGGATTCGTGAATTCGCTTCCTGCAAGTCCGGATAGTTTCTCCACCCCCTGAGTGTGAGTTGTGCTGAAGATAATAATAGAAATAGGGCAGGGTCCAGCAGACAAACGCGCTTTAGCCGAGAGCGATTTCACAACTTAAGTATGACATAAACGCAATGACAGGAACCTAACCCTAACGACAGGACCGAGGAAACCTGGTGCTTGATGTCTCGCGATCGACAGAACTGCTTTACTTCGGAAACTACGATTCATGCGCTCTGATAAATGAGCGCAAGTTCTTCGCAAACGCTTCTGTTTCAGGACATCGATGAATGTCCAGGAGTGGGATATCGTTTCTTCGAGTCGTGACGTGCGCGTCCACGAACAGTCCTTGATCTCTGCAGTTATTCTCTTCTCACTATTAGATTTTCATCTAAAATGAAACGATAATCGTCTTTATTGTAGGTTGTCGGTGCTGATGACGTCAGGCCACTTGTATTTGTTTGTTTGATGCCACTATAGCCACCAGGAATGCCAGCTATGAAGTGTGCTGGTTGAGCAGCTGTATTGTTGGGGTTGGACACATTCAACAAACTGATGAAAAATGAATTCAGATCTGGAGGCCATTTCTCTTTCTGTACCTTCTCTCTGCCAACACCTAGACATGATGGGAGGTAATGCAGAATCCAGTTCTGGTGCCGGGACCCTCTGGCAGGACCCCTCCATCTGTAAGAGTGCCAACCCTGGGGTCATCAGTTTGCCCTCAGACACCTTGTTGACCACAGGTAAATGTAAGAATCGAGCCATAACGGTTGCCTACGTGAGGAACTCTGAGACGAGCCAACATCTCATCCCGGAGAACATGGCATTGCAGTGTCTGAAGGATGCTTGCGACGTTGTGGGGTGTAAACTAGATGTTGTTCCCTTTGGGAAGCTGGACTTTGGTGAAACTTCAGTTCTTGATCACTTTTACAATGCAGGTAAGTCTACTGAGAGAGTCCTGCAATGCCATTTGCTAATTCAACACAAAGTTTGTTGACCGCTCAAATGCGTGGTAGTTGCGGCCTTTGTATTTGTACCGTGTATTTGGTTTCTTTCCTTCTCTTTGGTTTCTATCTTGTTTTCCAGCTCTCACCTTTTCCAGGAAAGTTCTCAGAATGAAGTGAAATGTGATGGTATCATACCCACAGCCCAGGGTGGAGTGCAGCTGAATGGAAATGACGTTTTCCGTAGTAGCTTGAAACTTAATGTAAACGGTTGATCTGCAGCAAAACCAGTTAAAATGTTTAAAGTCCACCAAATCACCATAACCAGAGCTGTGTGCATTTCTTTGGGAAGTGTAACTTACTTTCCTAAGTCAAGAGGAGCTGACGAGTTTCTACTTTTTCCCAAAACACTAAATAACAACAAACACCACCACATCCGTTACCCGAACACCTGCTTGTTACTCTGCACTGCAAGATTGTCCTCATCCACGAGGTCATTACATGCAGTGACAAAAGACTCAATTTGAGGTGTTTGATTAAATAATTTTGAAAATGTTTCAGATATTTGTAGTTCGTGAGAGTCCCTGAAATTTTCAGATATTTTGGGACAAAAGACTTAAACTGTAATTAAATCGGCAATAGTTTAATAATGTCCATGACTGTAGAATAAGTGAAAAGACCGTATTGAGGTCAAATGAAATGGTTAAAAAAGGGATTTAGTTCCCTCCCCCATAACCCTTATGTGTTAAATATTTAATCTTGGGTTCTGGATCATTGTCATCTTGTGTGAGCTAGTTTCTTTTAGACTTTAGATCAGAGACAGACATTGTTCTCCCTCCATCATTTGTAAGGTTAAAGAGTGTGATGTGTGGCTTGCTTTCTCTGCACAGAGTTTTGTGTGTTTCATCATAGTTTGTCTTAGAATGCTGTTTCATCCATGTGGCCTTTAGGTTTAACAACTCAAGATGAGTAGCTCCTGTTAAAGGGTTAGTTCACCCAAAATGAAAATTTCTGTCATTAATTACTCTCCCTCATGTCGTTCTACACCCGTAAGACCTTCGTTTATCTTCAGAACACAAATTAAGATATTTTTGATGAAATCCGAGAGGTATATGACTCATCCATAGACAGCAATATAATCATTAATCAACACTTTCAAGGTCCAGAAAGGTACTAAAGACATCGTTAAAACAGTCATGTGACTGCAGTGGTTCTTTTTGTGCCTGGAAGCGCTGGACGTAAACAACGTATGAGAATGACACAGAAGAGAAGAGATTGTTGAATAAAATTGTTATTTTTGTTTTTGCGCACAAAAAGTATTCTCGTCTCTTCATAACATTAAGGTTGAACCACTGCAGTCACATGACTGTTTTAACAATGTCTTTAGTACCTTTCTGGATCTTGAAAGTGTTGATTAATGATTATATTGCTGTCTATGGATGAGTCATATACCTCTTGGATTTCATCAAAAATATCTTAATTTGTGTTCTGAAGATGAACGAAGGTCTTACGAGTGTGGAACGACATGAGGGTGAGGAATTAATGACAGAAACTTCATTCTTGGGTGAACTAACCCTTTAAGGCTCTGTCTTATGTTGGACGCCGAGATGTTATGTTGTCAGTACTAAGCTGGAACCTTCAGGATTCTTTGTCGTTTGTTTGTAGCATGTCCTTAGACGGTGATTTTAGATTTCCTTGTGTAACCTTATCCAGATTTGTACACTTCAGCAAGCTTTTTGAGCTGGTCAAACCTGCACTTTTTTTCAAGTTTAAAGGAATCGATGAAAAAATGTAATTAAAAATCGTCATCACAACCATGTCGTTCAAAACATGTATGACCTTCTTCCTTCAGTGGAACACAAAATAAAATATTTTATATGTAAAAATATATATATATTAAAAAAATTCCATACAATGACACGTCGAGGCTGTAAAGCTCTAAAAGAAGCGAAATATGTGCCATAAAAGTACTCCATACAACTCTTACACTACATCCAAGTCTTCTGAAGCCATACGATAACAACTGTGTGAGATCCAGTGGTTCACAAGGGTGAAATATAGATGATAAGCCAATCAGGCTTAGTGACAGACCAGTGTTTCATCTAATGCTTAACTTTATTTTGAGATTATCACATCAGCCAGTTCTCCATTTATCAAAAGTTTTATTTTTTTTTGTATACATCTTATTAGTCATTATTCATTTGTATTTTTTATGTAGTATATCAGTGTAATTTTGGCCATCAGTCACCCTGCTGTTCAGATTCTGGTGTTAACCACTGAAACCTATGTGTGTTGGCCACTGAACTTACATTAAATATGAATAAATTATACCGCTTATGAATATTCAGTTTTTAAAACAGACATGCTGAAAAATGCATGTGTTTGTTATTATTTGCATATTTTGAGATTTGGTCCATAGACCATCTCTTTATTATTATTATTGCACTCGTTTGCTTGTTTTGATGAGTGCATTATCGATACAGTGCATTTTTTGGGCCTGAATGTTTTATCTATCAATCAATGGTAGCATGTTTTACATAGTTATAGCATTTTTAAAATGTTTGAACATGTTTTAACAGTGGATGCGTAGGAGGGAAATTGTACTTCTGGACTCTGGGAGTTTTTGAAGGAAAAAAGGTTTGCAGTGGAACGCAATCTTATCAAAGGCTTTTTCTGTCTGATTACAAGGCAGCGTACTGTTCCCTTGAGTATTATGGTTATCTCTGCAAGGGCTGGTGAGCAGATAGAAGTCTCGTTTGTTATTTGTTTGTGGAAAGGTAAAGTTGTGTGTTGATAAAGAGAGTCTGATTTTGTTGTGCTGTACCATCAACAGGCTATATATGAGGACGCAAATACTGTATAGTGGGTAGTATGTGAGTCGAGTAATATGCACAAATTCAGAAAACAGTAGACAAAAAGTACCCAGATGACACTTTACTATCCCATAAGGCCATGGGAGAGGAGTTGTTAATCACAGTGAATCAGTGGTGTAGGTCAATGTCCAGAAGTAGTGTGTCCAGATTACATACTAGAACAGTAACTCAGAGAATATACAATTTCTGATGCAGCCATATTCTTTAATTAGCTGTTACGGATGTTTAAGTTAACTATTGTTCATACTTGAAGTTACAGATTTAAACGGCTAGACATGAATGACAACTATAATCATGTGGCTTTTTGAGAAGAGGTGTGCTGTTACTTTTTTAAGGGATTTGATTCAAGATTGAATATTATTGAGATTTGGACAGTGAGTAGCACCACCTAAGATCCATCTTAGCAACACAACGAAATGTTTGCATTTTTCTTCAGCCGTTTATTGTATACCTAAAAATCTGATCACTTCACTAATAGCACATTTAATTTAATTTGATTTGCACATTTGATTTGTCTTCCCAAACACCACTAAAAATGAATGTGAAATGCCTCAGTTTGTAACTGTTTAAAGTAATTCAGTAGTTATTCCTCTTAATTCTGTGGAAGTACACTCATTATTGGACATGTGTCATCAAGTTTCTGTTTTAGGTGTTGTTCTCATTTCTTGCACTTAACTGAACTCAGTTATGGCACATTCCCTTTTCATCAAACAGATCTCGCTACCTCCGACTGAACGGTTTTCTGATCCATGTCCTTGTTCGGCAGGCTTGAGTGATTCCTTTAATTATTCAGTTTGAATGACTCTGAGATCTGAGTCTGCTCATCTGGTAGTTTTTCACATTTGCTGTTATAAGAAAAATCTGAAAAACTACCGTATTTTCTATTTATATTTTATGAATACATTATACATCATATATTATACATTTATATTTAATTATAAAAAATTATAAAAAGAAATAGACTATAAAAAATGATATGATCACTAAGTCATGACAGCATACTTCTATTACTTAAACTCATCAAAAATAATTTAACCAATTTCAACTTAATTTTAGTTATACAAGATTCATCCAGGCAAGATTTTAAAAAATATTAGTTGAAATCACAAAATTACACTGCAGAAGTAAAAAAATGAACTCCAACCAATAGGAAGGTCATCTGGCTGCAGTAATAACTTTCCTCCAACAGTTTTAACCACAGAAATGACCACACACTTTTATGAGGTATAAAACATAATTAATGCATTTGTGTTAACCTGCACAACAATACATGGATAACTATTAGACATCAGCATTTATTGAACACGCTACTGTGGATGCTGTTTTGTACTGTTTGGTGTGCAGATGATGTTTCATGACAAAAAATGCCTGAAAAACACTTTTCATATGAAGATTAGAAATGGCCTATAGGTGAATTATTTATTCTGTATTAATGTGTTAAGCCAACCATGTAGACCTTAACAATTAACTGGTTGAATTGCAGTGCTATAGGAACTATGTAATCTAGAATAACAGGAACTTCCTGTTCATCCTAACAGTCGAAGAGGAGACTATGGCTAAGCAGTTTGAAACAGGCATTATTTCTGTAGTTCTGGTTGGTGCCACTAGTGAAATTACACACTCCAGCTTTCAGGTATTAAATTAACCATTCTTCCATCCCTCACAGTGTTGTTTATAATTCAGACTCTATAACTGTGGATACCCTTGGATTCAGTAGTCCAATCCGGCCAATACGCTCTGGTGTTTCAGCATGATTGGTTTCTGCCTGTCCAGGAGCAACATTGATCCTCTTTGTTGGAACAAAGTCTCAGTAACTCAGAAAAGCTATAACACTCAAGTTCGCTCAAAGCTTTGTTTGTAACAGTCATGTACTTTAAGTTTCACATTAATTTCATTTAATAAAAAAAACAAAACAAAAACAAAAAACAACTTGCATTCCTGCTATTAAATACTGTTTGCTTGTTGTTCTTGTGTTTAGGTCTTGATCACGGCTCTGCGTTAGTTAGCAACAGGATAAGAGGATCATTGTTGTTGCTATATGCGTTTGTTCACCACATAAAACCTCACATAGCTGTATTTGCATTAATAATTTGAGAATCGTCTCTTTTTTTTCAACAAGCCGTTTTGATTGATGACTGGTTAACAATACTGGCCCATCTCTACCTGTTATGGCATTTCCCATTAATAAGATTAGTGCACTTTACTGTACCGTACTTTGACATGAAGGTGTCTTTTTAGAACAGATTTAGTTCTACTCAGAGAGAACCAAAGTACACGCTGTACACGAGAAAAACTCTTAACAGATTTATGTGGGACAATTTTAACTACATTTCCATGTGTGAAAGCGGAGACGGATTTCTGTGTGTGTACTGGAATGCTAGATCCTGTATTCACAGCTGGAAATTATCATCATTGTCATTGGTTTCAAACCTGTATGGCTTTCTTTTCCCATAGAATATAAAAGGCAATGTTCAGCAGAATGTTAGTGACTGACAGCCTTGATAACCTTTGACTTGTAGAGCAGTACGTTTCTAGATATATGTTTCAAATAGCAATCAAGATTCTCCCATGGTTCTGAACATACAACTAAACAAAATAACAAGTAATTTACCAGAGGTTCTTATGGAACATTAATTGCTGCAGTCTATTTAAAATGTTTAATTTGAATGAATTATTTAAAAAAAAATTGGTTTCAATGAATAATCATGACTCACTCATAAATACTTCACTCGTTTCATTACTGGATGAATCTCTTGAATGAATGATTCAATGACAAACACATGTTAACAGTCACTTGTCGCCACCTACTGGTGTAACAATATAAACAATACAATCTTTATTTGAAGCGTTATTTATACAAGTTATTTTCAAATGGTGATTTGCTCTATTTTGATCATTTCCTTAGACATCAGTGTATATACTTTTATCCAGTACTTCTGTGATAATATGAATATTTGCAACACAGAAATAATGATACTGTGTGTGAAGCTGTTTCATACCTACACATGACACCTGCTCTCTTTGGGTCCGGTGACAATGTTCTGGTGAGATTTTGTCAATAGACAGAGCCAAATCGTTGTCATTTAGGAATCGAGATCGGAAATCCTTTTACGATTAATCGTGCAGCTCTTTTTTCCATAAATTGCACTTGGGTGATGACTGAGGCTGTCGTTTCTGTTTTGTGTGGTCTGGAAGAAAGTCATACCCTTTTGGAATGACGTGGCGGTGAGTAAATGATGACAGAATTTTCATTTTTGGATGAACAACAACAAAAAAGTGGCAACCAAAATATGGAAGGAGCGAAAACCAAACAAATATTAAACGGATCACCTGACCAGCTCTTGTCTCTTGTTTCTGTTATACCAGTGGCTAAGTATAATTGAATACACCTGCATAACTTTTACACAACCTGCATGATTTATCATTTATCAAATCAAAACCCTCGAAACATGAAATATTAGCTGACTAATATTACATAAGTTGACTATAAGCGTCATTGTACACATCACTTTAATATTACTTTATTTATCATTTTAAGATTGTCCAGTAACCTCTTGGTCAATTAACAGAAGTGTCTCTCTGTCCACTGAGCATTTTAAATAGTTCTGCCAGCTTTTTCTGTGGATGGTAAACAGTTTTGGTTCAAATTTTTTGTTGTGTGAAGTAAATTTTGTGTACAATAAGTTTTAATTCACTGAGTTGTAATATCTATATATCTGCAACCTGCTTTCTAGATATCGATATTCGCGTCACCACTGAAACACCTGTGTTGGTCGAGCGCTGCTTCCAGTGGAACAACTCTGGAAAACTGAACTTTTGTTTGTCACATTTTACAAGTCTTTTTGAGAATCTCTAGCTGTCCAAAAGTAGTACACACTTATTTCAGAGACAATATACACAGTTCTGCTTGCGGATCTCTAATTACTATGAAGTGTCTCAGGCAGAAGTGTGAATATCTCAAAGATCTGATTCCATGAACCTGGCAAAACTCGTCAAAAGTTTTTGTAATGTCGACCCAGTTCCATTTAAACATCATTTTGTTTCCCTGGTAGACTCATAAATTCCTGTGTTTCCAGACTGGCCTAAATTATCATCATATCCATTGTTTTGATTGATGTATGTAAATGGATTTGCTTATAGAATTTTGATAAAACTTTATAGCAATAATTGCATCAAACATTTTTCGCTGTTAACGTTCATTTAAATAAGAAGACGCACAGACACAAATCTCGGGATGTTCATACACTCTGCGTGTCTTTCTCCTCGGGGAATGTATGTTGCTTTGCTCGCTTTCATCATGTCTGTTTCCTTTGGGTTAACTGAAACAACAGCTCCGGCACAGATGCATGCAAACAGAGGAACCGACTTCCTGCTGATATTTAAATGAAGCATGTAGGGCACTGATCTCAACTGTAGGGACAGGCCCAATTGAAAATAAACCACACACAAACACTCAGTAAACCACTTATCTATCTATCTGTGCATCTATCTGTCTGTGTATCTATCTATCTAGTCTGAGTAAAAGCGTCTCTCTCTGTTCACAGATATTGCAGTGGTTGAAATGACGGATGCGTTTCGACAGCCTTCTATCTTCTATCACTTGGGTGTAAGAGAGAGTTTCAGCATGGTCAACAACATCATCCTTTACTGTGACCTCTACTCAGACTCGCTGCAGTCTCTTCAGGTCAGAAGCTCTTTTATCTCAGTGACACCAAAGTCAAGAGTCAAATGTGCATTTAAAATGAAAGGGTCATTTTTTTCAGCACCTTACTTTCATATATTCTTCTAGTCTGAAGTTTAGAGATATAAAGAATGAGTAGTCTTTGTTACGAGTCTATTCTCCACATTTAACATCATAGTAAAGTTATGAAAACTATGAAATGACACACACAGAAGTATGTAGTGATCCCCAAAAAATGTAAACTGTTTAAAGTTCAGTCTTTTTTTAGATTCCAGACACATATTCCAGCTCTGCTCACTCTTGGCACAGCTTCATTCTGGCATGAAAAGTATTGAAAGAGTTGAAATGTATGCTAAAAATGTGTTGATTCTTTCCCTCGCTGTCCACTTTCTACGATTTTTAAACAACATTTTTGTATTTTTAAAAAATGTAGATTTGTTAAGTAATATGTGGGCACATTTAACATATGCCTTTAAAACTAAATTTAATTAAGATAATGAAAAACATAAGTTCAGCCACACCTCTGACTGGTTGTGTATTACTGCATTAGGTGACGGTGATTTTGCCAAGTAGGAAATTTTCCTGGATCAGCAACAACATTCCAAAAGAACAAATATTCTAATCCTATCCCAAACACAACCTGTGCCTTAAGAAATGAAGAGCACTTTTGTGAAATGTTGGTGAGGAGGAATGATTCTGAAATTTAAGCCTCTAAAAAGCTGCTTTATTCTTCATAATGCAACAGCAAGAACCACCAACGACACGCAAAAATCTCTGATATTGATCCAAAAATGTTCTTTGCACATCATGCAACCATTTGGACTGAGAAACAAACATTTGAAGGGGGAATGGTCAGAAGGAAATGATAGCTTGATAAGAATGTTGCTTGAAACTTCTTCTAGTCTTAAACTGAACCCTAAAGTCTGATTGGTTGATAGTATGTTGATGAAGGAGCTTGTCTTAATTAGCAAATAACAGTGAGCAACTGCATCATGGTGTGTTGCAAATACATTTGTTGTAATGTAAACTTACACACATTCTAATTAAAAGATGTATTAGGGCTAGTAGGATAAATCCTCATGATCTTGTGAGGAAAATGGTGCTCACTCATTTATTGGATGGACACAAATTATTAACACAACTCCCATTATTCGCAGTGCATCACTTAGATTTTCCATTTAATCACAATGTAGGTTTTATTGCCACAGTGAATTACAGTAGGCAGGCATTATTGTCATGGAGATCCCCCCGGCAAGGTCAGACACCTCTATTATTATTTTACATTACTAAATGGAATTATGCCAGGTGAGTGGGGAGTAAATTGCATAATGTGAGATATATTTAGATGAGCTCTTTAATGCAGTGAGATTATTACTAGGCAGAATTTTGTGGAGGATGGTGCTTGGCGAACGCACACGCACACAGATGTTCAGAAAGGAACTTAAGCACATTGCTTAATTCATACTTCATATTGTAGACTTTATATTTGTTTGTACAGGAAACATTACACAATATCCATCGATAAGCGTTTCTAACAGTAGTATGCTGCATTGTATGTCAACCAAGCATTGGCTTTCTTTGTTTTTGCATATTAAACTAAAATAGGAGAAAATGTTTACATTAAAAATGACATTGTGCTTTTAACAGTTCAATGAAATAATGTGTAAAGAATAAGGTGTTGAATCAGAGTCATCACGTTTGTTTCATTGTCACTGGAAATGAAAGCATGTTGTGTACTCAACAGAGTGTACAAGCAGAAACAGAACTAGTATGACTAGCGTGGTGTTCTGAACATAGACACACACGCAGTTAATAAAAAATATTCAGACACAGTGTATTTTTAGGTTGTTTGTGATCAAACTGAGCCAAAAAGAGAGCTGACCATGTGCACAACCTGAATTCATTCATGTCTGATGTTTTTCTCGTACAGGACGTGATATGTCAGAAGAATATGGTAAGTGTCTTAACCTTCACTCACTCTCTGACTCATGCTTATTTGCTGCCATTTTCAAAGAGAAAGTTCAGATTCTTTGCGTTTGTGCTGTTGTAGACTCGTGTAGGCTAATCGGTTTGATTGCAAACCTGAAAGCATGAAAAAAGAAAAACGTTTACTTTGATCATTTTCAGCTTCGGTTATTTCATGTTATAGGTCAGGAGTTTTCGATCTTTTAAATGCCATCCTCATGCGAGGGACCCCGACCCTAAAATTTAAAAGGCAGTTATACATTTTCAAGTATAAAGAGCCAATTAATACTTTGGAAAAAAAATTGTATTATAAATGGACCCCAGTTTGAAAACCCCTGAAGTGATATGCAGTTTGACAGAGATTATTGATGTATTTTGTTGGTTGATTGAGACTTTTGCAACAAGTTACAACATTGTCAGTTCTTTCAGCCAACGGAAACATTAAGGGCCTAAAGATTTGTGAGGGAACGACAGGGGGATTGTGAGATTGTGGTAGACTAGAGGTGTCTTTGCAGTGAACTACAGTATACTGTACAGGGGGCCCAGAAAACTTAGCAAAGTGTCAAATAAAATTAAATTAAAAAAAGCATACATTTCAAAACATAAATGCAATTATATTTTAACCAAAATGTAAAAAAGGCAAAAATAATAGAAGTGTTTCACAATCAAGGGAAACTCTTTGAACCTCTCTCCACACCTACACCTCCCTATACATTGCTTTGTTGGTTTTAAAGTGGTTTTCTGAACTTGGGTGTGAAATAGTGATCTGGAGTACAATTCATGTGGGCTTCAAAACAATCCAGTTTAGCTGGCAGAAGTGAAACACTATTGCCGAGTTGTTCCAAACCATGACTTTTTTTCATAGACCACAAAAGGTGAATTTTTAAAGAATATCATGGTTGTTCTTTTCAGCATAATGATTGTGGACTGGGGCTGTCAAGCTTTAAAATGACGAACAAAACAAACACCATTTTAGTATAAAAAAAGCAGTCCTTGTTACTTGCAAGCCTTCAGAAGCCGATGAAGATTAAGTGATTTTTTTTCTCTACTTCTACCCTGTTAACCGAATAAAAGTAAATGTAAATCACATGGCCTACGATGACTACAGTGAACGAGTCACTGTTTTTGAAGCTTGAAGTCCCCAATAATTGCATGGAAAAGGCTGACCTGTACAGGGTTTCTGCGGGTCGTAAAAGTCTTAATTTGCCTTTACACAAAAGTAAGGAAAGTTGTGGCATTAAATGTTGCACACATTGCAAAAAATGTATATCTTTCTCAATATTTCTGTCCTGTATTCCAGTCTAAACATCTTTAAATCAAGATTCATTTACTTGACATGCAAATGCAAAATGAACAAAGTTGAGTCACTTCATTGTGATCACTTTCATAGAAAACAAGATTTCATATTTTATATCATTTTGTGTCTCCAGTAAATGCAATCTTTATACAGTTGTACTGGAAAACAAGAGAAAAATACTGAAGAAGAACATCCTTTTTTTGCAGTGTGATCAGAAGGTACAGTAAAATATATTTACATATTGTAGTGGTTGGGAGCAGAGCAATTCAAGTTATTTTTTTGTAAAATTAAATAAAAAGTAATGGATATCTGTTGTCCCCTGCTGTCCACAACCCAGATAAGACCTGTGATTTTTGGGGCATGACTTATGCTCATGTTCACTGTAGATATTAACTGTATTCCACTGCTTCGGTTTTCTTCCCATTTGTTCTTTTTCCAGACATGTGCCGCTAATTACACGTTCATTCCGTACATGGTGACGCCTCAGAATAAGGTGTACTGCTGCGAGAGCAGTCTGATGAAGGGTCTGAGTGAGCTGATGCAGCCCAGCTTCGAGGCCCTGCTGGGGCCCATCTGTATGCCGCTGCTGGACCGACTCACTCAGCTGCTCACCGGCTGCAAGACCAACACCTGGTGAGAACTCACTAACCCTTTATCCTTTATATCTCACTGCTCATTTCAGTCTCACAGTTAATTGATGCTCATTTAAACCAGTAATGCTGTTGTCTTTATGGCTAAATGTACCATGATTGTGCTTTGGGTGTTTTTATACTGTAAATGTCAGAGTCGCCTGTGACTGACTGTATTCGTCGTCTGAAGGTATGCATTGAACCTTGACATCTGTACCGTGACAATTTCGGACGAATACATGTACCTATTACACATACAAAGAAAAACCTGCAATAAAACTCATTCAGGTCATCAGCCAGGTGTTGATTCGACGTTAACCCTTCTGTGAATGCAATTTTATTTCAGATTTTCTTTCTACATAGTTCAGTAACTTATTGTCTTTTGTGTGCTTGTTTAGTCAGTACTTCCGTGAGACCGTTCTGAATGAGATTCGTAAAGCGCGTGAGCTTTACACCGGAGCAGAACTAGCGGCAGAGCTCAGACGGATCCAGCAGCGGCTCGATAATGTGGAGTGTCTTTCAGCCGATGTCGTCATCAACCTCCTTCTTTCATACAGAGATATTCAGGTGACTGCATCACATAAACTTCTGGTTGTTATTCACAGTGCCTGCAAAATATTTGTAATATTACTCATCACAATTCTGTTTACTATTAGTATGTAGTTTCTGCAACACTTGTGGCACCTGGAGGAATTACAAAAATGAAGCATGTTTTCGAACACCCTTGCAAATGCCCCTTTCGTATGTCGTGCCTCCCCCAACTCAAACATCACAAATGCTGCTTTTACTTGTGCTTGTGAAGTCATGTCTCAACAAATAAAAGTAGGCACTTTCAATAAAAGGTCCAGCATATTAGGAATAGTTTTAGCTGAGTTATGTGTCATGGGTAAGTAATTGAGTAGACTAATAACACTCTGTCTAGAGCGAATGTGAGCATCTCACTCATGATAAACCCATCCAACATATCTGCACCCGACAAATTTTTTGACATGACACGACACAACTGTTTGAGGCGGTTTACACTGGACACATCAATGTAAACATTATAAACTGGTACATTTGTCTTGTCATGATAATGTATTGAAGCGTCCATTGCAATGCCCCGTTTGCTTTGATGTGTTCATCTTCGGAGGTCTAATTGCAGTGAATTTTGGCTTGCACTTCTGTCCTTTTTTCCCCATATAACACATTAGCCATGGCTAAACACCACCTAAAACACCCTCTGGCTCCGCCTGTTGCAGTAGCCACACCCCAAACTCTTGCTATAGGTTGAGCTTACAGAGATTGACGGATCTGAGCAGCGCTCTCAGTGTTTACGTGGTGCCTGGGAGGCTCAATGTTTACACTTCTGGGGGAGATAAAGTCTTGAATGGCATACTAATAGTAGTCAATGAACATTAAACTGGGTTAAGAGAATTTACTTCAACATAAAAAATCTTAAATACTTCACTTTTAAAGATTTGCTTTATGCAAAACTTGTATGCATTGGAGAAACAAGTAAAGGGAGGATGTCATTGGTTGATTTAAGTTGCACTTTAACAGGATATTCCAGATTCAACACAAAGGTGATGTGTGTAATTTTTCAGATCTTGCGATACCGTGCTAAGCCATCAATTCTGCTGAAAAGACCAATGGTCATTATTTTTGTAATTCTGTTTGGTGACACTGGTAGCGCAGAAATGGCACACTTTATCGGAAGCTATTTGTAGCATGTGTCACATGCTGTTTTATTTCTACAAAACAAATTTTACTTGTGTCTCGGTTTGTAGAACAAACCAAAATCATGTGTGCAATAAGGCACTTTCAGTGGAAGTCTTTGGGGCAAGGCATTGTGCCACAATAAACACTAAAATGCACACTTTTCTAAAGTATCCCCACAAAACACAATCATTATGAGACTAGTGTGATTGTTTGCTTTGTTCAAAACTATATCCAATATTTCAACTCCTGTCATGGCCATGTAAAGGTGGTAAATGATGCATGATATGTGCAAGGACATGTGTCCATAAACACTGTTTACTTGGATCATACTACACCCACAGGAATTACCAGAGGTTCATCTGCCTCAGAGTAGTCCCACCAGTGGTCATACATTTAAACCACTATCTTTACATCTCAAACACTTTTTTTTTTTATTCTGAAAAGTGGATGCTTTAACAAAAATACAAGATGCCCTTTTCTGCTTTATAACTTCCAGAATGTCTTGCATGTCCCAAATATTTCCACTGTTAGTGTACTACTGTGAACTCACTGTTCGTTAATTTTTTTTCGAGTATAAATTATTTTTTTTAGTAATAGACAGCATGCCACAGACTCTGTCCAGTGTCCACTTAGCTTAACTTGTATTGAACCTGGATGTTCTATTATTCTGTGATCGTGATGGTAAGGGTCCGTTTCCTTAAATGTTAGCATGATTTGCTCTGCATAATATAACCCATAAAATATTATAAATGTCAAATAACGTTAGTTCTGGCATTTTCAGTTTGTTACGCCCAGGAAAAGTTGTTCCCATGGATTTTCTGATGAGATCAAGGTGAGGTGCAGAGCTGGAGTTTGACTGTAATGTCGGAAGAGATTGGTGTGTCCCTGAGCTTTACGCTCGCTGCCGCCTCTTAATGTCTGGTAGAGCTGCTAACGAAAAAAGGCAGACAAATCTGTAAAGACAAAATTGTTATTAATCGGCTAGCAAAATTTAGAACAATAAAAGGACTGTTGTTTTTGGATGTTGGAGTTGTGTACAGATCAGTTCAGTACAGAATTATTAATGTGTTCAAAGAGAGGATCCTAATATTGTTGGGACTGTTAGTGCCTGTGCTGTTAAAAATTAATAAGAGAACAGGAAGTCATAAATGCTATAACTCTGACACACCTTGGCAGTAAGTTACTTTAGAAGTATGATAAATGACCGTTAAGTAGTTTTACGTAGTTTCGTTTAGTTTAGTTTGTCCTTTCGGAAAATCTTTTTGCATCTGTGGCACCCTTCAGTCAACAGTAACAGTTAGCAAATACAAACAAACATCAACACATTACAACACAATACAAAAAAAACAAACAAACAAAAAAAAACAACAACATTGCACACCAACATCCCTCTCACAACAGCAGAATTACTGCCATAGTTTCCTAACCTTCAACGCCTCCATTTTTTTTTCTGTCTTATTAAATGGGCCATACTCTACACTTTCGTAGCATTTTCCCTCATGTCCACTTATAACGTTAGTCATTGTTTCTTTAATTTCATTACCATTTTCCACCGTCTCTTTGAGCCTCAAAATTAAACAGGTGGTGTTTTTAATGTACTATTAAGTGCATTCATATACGTGTATGTAAAAAAACCTCTTTAATGTTTGGCTAACCTCTGCGTGCCAACATTGTTCGTCACGGTTGGGTCATGTTACAAAATATTTGTAGGTGTTGATGTAAAAATGTGGGTGGTCATATAATTATGATGTTATAACCATTAAGGTTTTTGCAGCTTTGTTTTAGTATTGGGAAGTTTGACTTACTATGGCGATCCAGTTCTTTTGAAGAGTTCAAATGAGTTGTTCAAGTTTCAACTTGATTCATTGGTTCTTTTCCTTCATCTCGTCATTACTTTATCACCAGACATCATGATGGTTTTAATAATTAGGCATGACCAAAAGGCTGATTAATGAATTGTTCAGTCCAGTTTGCTAACATAAACAGATCAAAAGAACGGTTTGTTCATGAATCAAACATAATGACTTAGTTTCAGTGATGGACTGCGTTGTGAAAATTATAGTGTAATAAATTGAACTGTATTTCAAAGCTTCAAAGTAAAAGAAAACGTGCTGAAGGTCTAATGAATTGTGTGTATGTTTTTGTGATGATTACTGACACAATGTGCAGTGTGTTCGAACTCTAATTCAGGAGAATATCATGAATATTTCAGTGCTTTTATTTGAATGAAGTATGAAGCAAATAAACTTCATATGCCAGAATCTTTGTCTCTGAACATTGTGTTTAATTATTTACTAAAGGTTTAGAATAAAAAAATATATACAAAGAAACTAAATGCACTTTTACTACAGAATTATTCATTTAGATTTTCTCTCATTTCATTTTTCATGTGTTGTAAATATGAGGGTAATATAATAAAACAGGCTTACAGGAAAACATTGGATCTGTTGTTTATTTATTGTTAAATAATTTTTCTTTCTTTCAGCCATAGTTATGTTTCACCATTATCTGTGCAGCTTTGCATTCTGAATCCTCACAGTTTCTAATATTGTATTATAAATATAGATTTTTTCTGTTTCTTTTCTCTTTTGTGGTTATTTGTCTGTCTGTAGGATTACGAATCCATTGTGAAGTTAGTTGAAACACTGGAAAAGCTGCCGACCTTTGACCCCGTGGCTCATCCTCATATAAAGTTCCACTATGCCTTTGCCCTTAACAGGTGAGACTAAGCATCTTAATGTGCCCTAACTAGGTGAAAAAGTGATGAGTTTACATCATATGTTTACAGTTTACAGAATTAATTTGTCTTCACACTGAAAGTTTAAATGAAAGTTCACCACATAATTACAGCTAATCAGAGTGTTTGATGTTTAATACACTACAGTTAAAAAGTTTGGGGAAACATTTCTGATTATTATCAGTGTTGAAAACTGTTGTGCTGATGCATATTTAAAAACTGTAACACATTTTTCAGAATTTATTTGATAAATAGACAGTTCAAAGGAATCAGTGATTATTTGAAATGTCTATTGTAACATAAATGTCTTTACTGTCACTTTTGATCAATTTAATGTGTCTTTGCTGAATAAATGTATTCATTTCTTTCAAAAAAAAACTCACCCCAAACGTCTGAACAGTAGCGTATACGGTGAAGTGAATGAGATTTTACTGTGGACTGAGCTGCTTAAAAATAACATCCGAGAGAAAGACTTAATGTCCTGTTGTTTGCCGCTTTCGCTGCTGGTTATGACAAATTTTAATCCAGTTTTATCACTTGTTTTATTATGACATTGCACCTGGTTAGGACATGAAGTAATATATGAGTACATTTTGAAAAGGATTTTAGGATTGAAAGTTGAATCCTAAAATCCATTGATAAGATATTTGATGAGTCCTGTCCCAAACTTGAGCCAGTAGTTGAGTCAGTGTTGCTGTCTAATCTAACCGAGCAATGTCCAGCACAGGGTCATAGTGTTTTACACGTTTTGGTCAAATCAACCAATAAAAGGCTTACTTATTGTTGACCGTCTATATTACACCTGGATAGGAGAAATTATTTTAACAGAAAAATGTGTAAAATCTTTCCTGAAAACCTTTTTTCAGTCATTTCTGTTTTTCACAGTCTCTTTTGGTCTGTCTCTGCAGGAGAAATCTGCCCGGAGACAGACAGAAGGCTCTGGACATTATGTTGCCATTGGTGATCTCAGATGAGCAGGTGGCATCTGATATTTATTGCCTGGTAGGGCGAATCTATAAGGATATGTTCCTGGACTCTCATTTCATGGACACAGATAGCAGAGATCAAGGCATACACTGGTGAGGACATGAGGGAGAATCTCATTCGAGTCACATTTCACTGCAAAATAAAAATTATAACTTGCTTGAAGAAAATGAAATCTGTTTGTAGGACCGTTAACTATTTTTTGTGACAGGTTTTGTGAGATTCACCTATAAAGTGGCGGTAACACTTTACAATAAGGTTCATTAATTAACATTAGTTAACATGAACTAATAATGAACTGCAATTATTATTATTATTATTATTATACAGCATTTATTCTTTTATTTATCTTTGTTAATGTTAATTTCAATATTTACTAATGCATTATTAAAATCTTGTTAACAGTAGTTAATGCACTGTGAACTATCATAAACAAACTATGAACAACTGAATTTTCATTAACTAACGTTAACGAAGATTAGTAAATACAGTAACAAATGTATTGCTCATGGTTAATACATGTAAGTTAATACATTAACTAATGTTTAACTAATGAACCTTATTGTAAAGTGTTACCAAAGTGGCCATAGGAACAGACATCCTTGCAGTGACATTGTCTTTCTCTCCAACGTCAGGTTTAGAAAAGGTTTTGAATCAGAGCCCACGCTTCACTCTGGCATTAACTATGCAGTGCTGCTATTGGCCGCAGGACATCAGTTCGACTCCTCCTTTGAGCTGCGTAAAGTCGGTGAGTTGATTGACTGTTTGGATGAACCACATACAGCCAACCACTCCTACAGAAGTGGTTGAGCAAACTTTTATTATTTTTACCATTGATGTCTGGTATAATAGAAAGTACTACTGGCCTGATATTTCTTGAATTGAAATAAATTGTGACATTATAACGACTGTGCAAGATCAACATACTGTATGTTTTCTGTCAGAAAGTACATTACTTAAAGGTAGGGTAGGCAATTTGTTTTATAAACACTTTTTGTTATACTGGTAGAAACTCTTTTCATATCCTGATAGAAATCAATAATAGAAGTGGCCTAATATTAAAACATGTACATGAATCTTCTGTGGAAGTCACAGGACCAAAAAATGTTTGTCCAGTCATTGCATTCGGACATAGGATGTCCTACCTGCCTGTCAGCCTTTTCATTTCCATACCTCCATGTACCTGCTCACACAGACATCACACAGACATCACACAGACATCACACAGACATCACACAGACATCACACAGACATCACACTTCATCACATCACACAGACATCAAACATCACATCACACGCCATCACATCACACAGACATCACACGTCATCAGCGTATTCCATAAGGCTATGCAGAGTTGTAGACAGACGTCGGTCACAGAGTTTATGCTGCGTTCACACCATGTCGTAATTACTGTAATTAAGAGATGGCAACCCGTGCTGTTCACGTCCTCAGACTCGGAATTATGTGTTTCTATGGCAACACTATCAACCTAAATGAATCTGCAGCAGTCAGGTGGTACAGGTCAGAGCTCTGTAATTTGTTTACGTTCATTATTATTGTAATGTTATGTGCTTTTAGACATGAGGTAATTCTGGTTCATGTGTTTTGAAGGAGGCGTGGCTTTGGAGACGTTCTGAAGAGAGGGTGGGATCTCATGCTTTCAAAGCTAGCTTGCTATTTCTAACCTCTCCAAAAATTGCCTACCCGACCTTTAACATGAAAGACTTTCACAAGCCATTTTACTTCACAACCTGTTTTACTTCAGTAATGTGACACATTTCTAAGTGAAACAAAATGATCCGCAACAACAACATTTTAGGAGTAGAACCGTTTTTTTGGATGGTAAAAACGGTACCAGAATGTTACCAAACCAGAATTCATTGATTGTGGAGAGGATGAAAAGTTTTTGTTTTTATTTGCAGTGAACCTCAGAATTACACTAATCCATTCACAAGTGTATATATTATAAAAGTATGGAATAATTAAGATTTATGTTTTTGAAATAATCTTTTCTGCTCATCAAAGCTGCATTTAATTGATCAAAACTACAGTAAAAACAGTGATATTATGAAATATTATGATTTAAATCAGCTGTATTCTATGTGAATATATAGTAAAATGTAATCTATTCCTGTGATCAAAGCTGAATTTTCAGCATCATTACTCCAGTCTTCAGTGTCACATGATCCTTCAGAAATCATTCTAATATGATGATCTGCTGCTCAAGAAACATTTATGATTATTATCAATGTTGAAAACAGCTGCTTCAGATTTGTGTGCAAACAGTAAGACTTTACAAAAAAAATAATTGTAGTACTTTTATTCATCAAGGACACATTAAACTGATCAAAAGTGACAGTAAAGACTTTTATAATGTTACAAAAGATTCTATTTCAAATAAATGCTGAACTTTTGAACTTTCTATTCATCAAAGAATCCTGAAAAAATGTATCTTGATTTCCACAAAAATATTAAGCAGCAAAAACTGTTTATGACATTTTAGACATGAGGTAATAACAAGAACCATCATTATTATTGGGTACCAATTAAGTGCATTAGAATGATTTCTGAAGGATCATGTGACACAGTAGAGCCATGGATTACATCTGAGAGATGTTTTAGTATTAGAGTTAGAGTTAGAGTTAGAGTTAGTTAGAGTTAGAGTTAGTATTTTTATTGTAATTACAAAATTAGTCTACATTTTGTTTTCCTAATTGTGCAAACACAATGTGGCATAATTCAGATATTAAATTGTACATTAATGTTGGCATTTTCTAAGACACCTCTCCTGATACTGGCTAATTAATAAAGAGTGCCCTCCTTTCTCAAATAGATTGCACACATACTCTTGTCTAACTAGCATCTCATATTTATTGCAGGGTATGTATGTAATATATGCACTGTGTGTTTTGTAGGTGTGAAGTTGAGCAGTCTCCTGGGGAAGAAGGGCAGTTTGGATAGATTACAGAGTTATTGGGATGTGGGTTTCTTTCTCGGGGCCAGTATTCTCGCCTGTGACAACACGCGCGTCATCCAGGCCTCCGAGAAACTCTTCAAAATTAAAGCACCCATTTGGTATGTGAACACATTCACATTTTACACACATTGTTTAAAATAATGAACAATTAATTATTAGTGTTTGCAAAGGCATCACTATTATTATTGCTCATACATTACGAAATTAAACAAAAAACAGTGTTCAGGGACAGGTCATGGATATTATTAAAATCTTACATTACAATTATTAAGTTTTTTTATTAAGTCATAAAAAAGTGAAGAAAATAAATTGCCTATAGTACTGTAAGTATGATAACATTACCTATATTACATACATTTTCCTAGTTGCTCATCACTAAAATACTTGCTTCTTGCAATCTTTATAAAATGATTTAAAATCATCCAAACATCACAAAAAACAACTAGAAGAATCATGGAAAGGTCATTCATTGGTCAAAACTTTTTTTTTTCTTTTTTTTCTTTTCTGTTTTTGTTTTGTTTTTAAGTTTTTAAGACTTTTGATTTTCACCGGCAATTATTAAATGGGCAAATGAAACAAAACTTTCACTCAATTAAATTGTGTGAAAAGTGAGCCAATGTACAATAACTTAGGGGTAGTCCAGCTTTGAAGAGGCAAGCGCTTCAGAAAATGTAAGAATGTAGTCGTCTATCAGAAGCGAGTCATAGTTGTAGTCTTTTACGGTTCATTCATTGGGTTGTTTGTGCTTTATGTGTATTTCAGGTACCTACGCTCCCTGGTCGAGACCATCCTCATCTATAAGCACTTTACGAAGCCAAGCACCGATCCACAGGCCTCTAAACAAGAGCTTGTGGACTTCTGGATGGACTTTATCGTGGAATCCACCCAAAAGGATGTGACGTCCGTTCGTTTTCCTGTATGAATCCTCTTAACACACTGACCATTACACTGCGTTGTCACATTTCGTTTACATGTACACCAAAAAACTGAAGTGGTGTTCATGTTTTCATGCACTGTTTACATGCATAGAACGATGTTCTGCAAAAAAATCCTGTTTCTAAAGTGCATGTAAACTTAGTCACACATTGAACACTAGAATCAAGATTAATGCTGTACCTCTAAACCTGCTGAGCAGAATTTTTGGAATTATTGTAGGTGTGCTCCGCCCAGAGGAAATTGGTATGGCACATTATAATAATTGCAAATTTTTTTTAGAAATACTTCATTTTGGCTAAAAGTTGAGACCGGATAGCATGTGTCCTATATGTGAATTACACAATCCCAGAATGTGTTGTTAAGAGCGGTGTAAAAATTCAGACTAAACTGTATTATCTATTACAATATATTTAAATTTTGTCCAGTACACAATATTCATGCGTGCTAGTTTGACACAGCCTAAGACTATTGAGCATTAATGGTAAAGCATTGGCTATTATCAGTGTAAATGTTTCTTGTTTTTGGTGTGTGCAGGTGTTGATATTGGAGCCCACTAAAGTGTACCAGCCATCTTACCTCTCGATAAACAAGGATGCGGAAGAAAACACATTATCTATCTGGCACGTGACCTCTGACGACAAAGTAATAAATAATTTACCCATTTGTTCTTAAATTCATAATTTCTTTTTTAATTTGTTGACTTTATTAATTCTCTAAATCCTTCAACATTACTGTATTGATGTGAGCACTAATATGTTATTTGAATATCCAAGCATTGGTTAAAGCCATTGTGTTGTATGTCCAGTCTAAAATCATAGTTAGTCTTTCTAGAGTCGTGTTCTAGTCATTCTAATATTTTCTTTATCTAAATAAATATAGTTTGATCAAATTTAAGGTCACAAAATCTATTAAACATCTTAAGTTGTATAACAAAAGTCTTAATTATCATTTTAGTTCTTAAATTTCGCGATGGAAAAACAGGAATCATGATATGGCCTAATGTGGTTATTAAACTTTAATTAATATGAGTGCTGCGTGTTTCTAAGTAAAAATCTCTTCCTCTCTCTGTCTTAGAATAAAGGGATCCATGAGTGGAACTTCAGCGCAGCATCAGTACGAGGAGTGAGGTAAATGATGTCTTCCCTAATCCAGCTTAAATAAACAGTGAGAAAATTCATGAAGTGACGTCCTTCCGCTAGCAGATGTAGTCCTGACATGACTCGAGTGACCTCTGTTATGCAACGATCAGCTGTAGCTGTAACTATATTGTGCAGTTTAACAGCAGAACACTGTATTGCTCAGCATCCAGTATACATTTATGTGTGTATGTATGTAAAGCATTTAAAGTCAAATGTAGTGTTTGTTTTTTTACTTTACTTTACTTTTTTACTTGTTTTTGTTTAACACATTCAGCATCTCCAAATGTGATGAGCGCAGCTGTTTCCTGTATGTGGTGAACAACGCAGAAGATTTTCAAATCTATTTCTGCACAGAGTTGCACTGCAAAACGTATGTATACATGTTTGCAAACTCCTTCTTTTCCCACATTTCATTCATTCTTCCTTACAATGCCATAGACAGAGCGCTATATAAATGCCTCATTTATTCATAGACAAACTAAAGACAGGAATTGCACATTTGAATGTCTATAAGAATTATTTTAGAAACTACAGACCAATCACTGTGTCTACTGCTAAAAGCAATTATCTGCGGACATCGAACATTTAATGTTTGTTTAAAACAGACGATGTCAGTCAGAAGGAGTCAGGAAAAAGAGAATACAAACTAATGCAATGAATAAAATGTCTCCGGCTGTGGTGAAAATAAGAGCAGATTTGCAGTTTGCAATTGTTATGCGATTGTTTGATCTCTGCAGTTCATTCACTGTCTGCGTTCTTGCAAATGCTCCCATTAATATAAACAAATATTGATATTATGTGTAGGCCATGCTCATTATAATGGGAGCATTCTAGTTTTGGTTTGTCGCTTGGACGGTATATTGGGTTTTTACTTGTTTGTCTATATTGCAACTGCAAACATGAGGTGCATCATTTAGTAAACCCCACAAAAGTACCAATTTACCAACAGTGTGGTGCAAAATGTGATGTTCAGCATTTCATGTGCCACCACGAACAGGAACATAAACTATTGAAACAAACTATTGTTATTAGCAGGTGGTGTTCTAAATATTTGTGTTATCTGTGAAGATGTAAAAGTTAATCACAGTATTCATCTTCGTGTGTTTAAAGGATCACCTTTAAAATAATCAGACTTTTTGTTGCTGCATCATGTCTGATGATGATGATGATGATGATGTTTTGTAGGTTCTGTGATCTAGTAAACGCTCTCACTGAGGAGGCCTGGAAAGGCTCAGAAGACACCGAGTGTGAATCAGAGGCTTTAGAGGTAAAATAATAATCCAGAAGTTACTGTTTCTTGAAATATACAGTATATTTTATATTTATTGTAGACATTTGTTATAAATAGTATTAAGCAACAGGGAGATAAGACCGAAAAAGATGAATTGTGTGTTTTTGTGTGCCTGCAGTATGATTATGAGTACGATGAGCATGGAGAGAGGGTGGTTCTGGGTAAAGGCACGTTTGGGGTCGTCTATGCTGGTCGTGACCTCAGTAACCAGGTGCGCTTGGCCATCAAAGAGATTCCTGAACGGGACAGTAGGTGAGGAAATCTAATTCCTTTTGGATAGGAATGCCTGTCGTTGCAGTATATTATTTTTTGACAGTTTTGACCATTATTGAATACTGTATCTATAGGAACATTTCTCAGTGCACAGCCTAGTTAACTTTATTTCTATTTTAACTAAAAATGAAAATGAAACTGAAAAAATAACACACTAAACTTCATTCAGGGACATTGTGTGAAATTTGGGAAATGTAACCAATATAGGATGCAGTTTTTCCCCACATCATTCTATGAACACACAATGACATTATATTAAATAAAAAATCAATTTCACAAGAAATAGCAATAGCAGCTCAGAGTCATTGGGCAGAGAATGACAGGAAGTTCTGCACACGCACAACGTCTCAGTGATGGAGCTTCTGTATTAATATGCAATATTGATGCTTCTGATTAAGCAAATGTAAAAACGCATGTGATCACACAGCAACAGTTTATCTGATATGACGTCTGTGTGTTGGCAGATACTCGCAGCCTCTGCATGAAGAAATCGCCCTGCACAAACACCTCAAGCACAAGAACATCGTTCAGTACCTCGGCTCCATCAGCGAGAACGGCTTCATCAAGATCTTCATGGAGCAGGTGCCTGGAGGTGAGACCTTTATAGTGCGCTTTCACGTTTAGGCCAACATTCATCTGTATTATTCAAACGTGGGTGCAGAATGTGAAAGAACGTGTTTTTCTGTGAATCGCAGGCAGTCTGTCAGCATTGCTCAGGTCAAAGTGGGGTCCTCTAAAAAACAACGAGCCAACTATCGGTTTCTACACCAAACAGATTCTGGAGGGTCTCAAATACCTGCATGACAACCAGATAGTTCACAGAGACATTAAGGTAATAAACCTTTTATCTTAACATTTCTAAATGCCAGAGAAAAGTGATTGATTATCAGAAATGATTGATGTAATTCTTTCATGTCATGCAGGGGGATAATGTCTTGATAAACACCTACAGTGGCGTTCTGAAGATCTCTGACTTTGGAACGTCCAAACGTCTGGCTGGAATAAACCCCTGCACTGAAACCTTCACTGGTACGACTGTTTCTTTTATCAGCAGAAACATGATATTGCTTCTGTAACACTGAAGGACACTGCTGTTTCATGTGATTTGGTCTGCTGACTTTTGATTAGTATCTTACAGTATCTTATAAAGATTCAGCAGTTAATATTACTTATTATTCGTATTTTCCATGCTGGTGGTATATTTCAGGTACGTTACAGTACATGGCCCCTGAAATCATAGATAAAGGGCCGCGTGGGTACGGTAAGCCAGCAGACATCTGGTCCCTGGGCTGCACCATTATAGAAATGGCCACTGGGAAACCGCCCTTCTATGAGCTGGGGGAACCGCAAGCAGCGATGTTCAAGGTCAGTATCGCTGCGGATTATCCTGAATGTGTTGTAAATTTAACACAAAGGTTTTACACAAACTCGACACTGTTTTCTTTTAGTTTTTTATTTTGTTAAACATAAATTATTTGAATGCAGTTTGGCCTTTAGTAGTTTTCAAATGGTTTTCAAACTTCTAGGAAGAATCTACAGCCCACCATGAAATCACATGACAAATGGGTGATCAACCTCTCATTACTATTTTATGATGAACTCTAGAATAATTTGTACAATTTCACAAAATAACATTTTTAATTGTCAAAAGAAGCATTTGATTTGCAGCACAGGTTTATCAGTAAATATTGATTCATATCCATATAAACAGGAGAAAAGAAAACTAAACAGGTTTTTACACAGATTATGTATTTATAATAACATTGTAATCGACTCTGCCTGGCTTAGAGAAACGTGCAGATAACATGAAAGACATGAAAATATTGTCTTCGATGTTGGACAGAGTTTTGGAAGTGCTCTGTTATGGTTGTGCTGGTATATTTGTGTAGGTCGGGATGTTTAAAATCCATCCGGAGATTCCTGACTCGATGTCCTCTGAAGCCAAAGCGTTTATCCTGCGCTGCTTTGAGCCTGATCCGGACAGCCGAGCCACGGCCAACGATCTGCTCACCCACGAATTCCTCACTGTTACATCACGCAAAAAGCGATTGAAGAGCAACAATTTCACAGGTGTGTTTGTGTGATATATGGACATTACATGCAATAAATTCAACTGGTACATTCCATGAATTAGGGAACTAATAAAAAACTGTTATGTGTACATTATACATTAAACTATTATTAAACAAATACATCATGGCGTGAACAAATCTGTGCTTTAAAAAATTAGTTTTCTTCACCCACTCCTTTAAAATGGTGTTTTGAGTTTTAGACTGTCCCACCACAGAGGATTTGACTGTATCCAGTGATTAAAATAATAAAATAGTGATCTATTTTGATATGTATATATATATATATATATATATATATATATATATATATATATATATATATATATATATATATATATATATATAAAAAAAAAAAATTTAGTAACAACTTAATTAGAAAATGTTACCCTACTTAAAATTGTTACACCCAATAAGTTGCATCATTTGGATAACTTGATGGAAAAATCCATATTATTTCCAAATTCCAGAATTTATGGATAAATTAATTACCAAAATTAAGATTGAATTATATTTAATATATTAATATATACTAATTAATATATTATTATTTGGTCCCAACTAGCTAGGCCAGAATCTGTAACCTTACTTTTGTTACTTTCAGCCGTTACCCAGTCTGGTGTGGTGTATTTTGTCAAATGTGTTGATTGAGTAAATTTTACCGATTTACATTCATAATGCCTATTTAATGTTTATTGTTTCACTGAAAGCACACAGCAGGGGTTGAACTGCGTTCAGACATAAATTCAATGAGCTATTGTACTTCTTGACCTCCGGAGATCATTTTAGGTTGAGCTCCCTTCTTCTTTCACTGCCCTTTGATGGAGAAAGAAACAGTTTCAGAATCAGAATGAGTTTTATTCTCCAAGTGTGTGCAAAAACACCAGGAATTTGTTGTGTTTTTTTCAGGAGCTCTTGGTACATACATACATATACTGTATATACATACATATATGACACGAGAACAGGAAGAACATTTAAATAAGACTAAGGAAATAATAAACTATAATAATAATAATAATGTGGTATACATCTGGAACAGAAGATGTATGTACAGATTTGTGCATTTCAATTCCTATTTCCTATTTTTATTGTGGAAAATGCTAGTTATCAATCCTGGAAAAAGCTTTTCTCTCTGCAGCTTGGTTTGTGAATTATGTCTTCTCATCTCTCTCTCTTTTTTTCTTTTTTTCCCCAGCTCTTACACCAGGAACTGGTGAGTCTTGTCTGTTTTAAAGCATGTAGACAGTGTTCATTTTTACATTTTTCTTTTTTGTTGTTTGCTTAATTCCTATCTTTTGTCTTTTGATGATAATATCCTGTAAATGTAGTCATTATTCATAATTAGTCATGTTCATTTTTTTTTCTCTCACATAAGGTTAATCGATGTACAAAATGACACTTTAACCAAAAGGAATATTTTGATAAATACACATTTACTAAATTGAAATGTGCCATATATAGAAATTAATTATCAACATAAAACGAATATTACATAAAGTTGCGGTCCATATAGGGATACAAGGATAAGGTCTACAAAGATTCAAGGTCAAATGAACATCTTCATCAGTGGTTTTGAAGAGGTTTACCCCGCTCAGAGCGGTGCTGTAGAAGAGTGTGTCACGTACACGTGTCTGTTATGTCATGTTCTGCGGGTCATGTGTCGTAGAGTATTTGCGCAGCATATCTCTGCCCGTTCCCGTGGTGGTCGAGGACACGAGCAGCAGCAGCGAGTACGGCTCCGTCTCGCCGGACAACGAGCTCTGCACAAACCCCTTCAACTTCAAACCCAGCATCAAGTGCTACAGCGAGAGAGAGGTCAAAGGTCATCGCTCACTCTTCCTGAGGTCAGCAGAGACTATTAAGATTCATTTTAGCTTAAATACACCTTATTATGTTACGATGATGATGTTCAGCATTTATTGTATCTGCTAAATCTGTAAATCTGTAAATCTACTCCTCCACACATGTTGTTGTAGTATTCCTGTGGAGAACTTTGAGGACCACAGCGCACCACCTTCTCCAGAGGAGAAAGACTCTGGTTTCTTTATGCTGAAGAAAGACAGTGAAAGGAGAGCGACTTTACACCGAATCCTGACCGAGGACAGAGAGAAGATAGTGCTTCACCTGCTGGAGGCGCTGACACAGGTGAACCCAGCCTGTGTGAATGACAATAAATTTGTCATTTGACAGTTAATTTTGTGTCCCTTTTTGTGAGTGCGATTTGTGTCTCGATACAGGGGTCTGAGGAGACCAAACTGAAGCATCAGCATATCTCCACACTGGTGGCGAGTCTGGGAGATTTTGTGAGGATGGCGGACAGGAAAATAATTGCCAGCACCCTCTCTCAGCTCAAACTGGAGCTGGACTTCGACAGCGCAGCTATCAGCCAACTGCAGGTGGCGCTCTTCAGCTTCCAGGATGCGGTAAGCGTCTAGCCAAAGCCATTTAATCGATTCCTGATGGATACAAATTTCTGTTTCACCTGAAATTGTCACATTACAAAATTAAAATGAGCTGCGAATGCCATTTGATGTTGAAAAGCTCAGTAATGACTTTTCCTGATTGTCAAATTTTTGTGACTTTTACTTAAAATGTTTCTGCAGGTAAATAAAGTCCTGCGGAACCACAACATCAAGCCGCACTGGATGTTTGCCCTGGATAACATCATTCGAAAGGCTGTACAGACTGCCATCGTCATATTGGTACCTGGTAAACAGAGTTTCTTTATAAAACGAACCCTTTTTCTTGGCTGTCATGTAAGGCAGGGGATTCATGAGCCTCGTTCAGACTATCAGTGCAGATCCAGTTTCTGTGCATATCCGATTGGAATCCGATCATATTAATCAAGTGTGAACAGCAAAAAATTACATGAAATGTGCATCGCATTTAACGTATTATACACAAATAATCGGATTTGGACTGACAGTGTGCACAGCCCCCAGCACTGCACATTTTGGATGTTTCTTTATTTAACACAGCTGAATAAAACTGATTGGTGCTCCTTGACCTGAGCTGGGTGTGTCCAGAACATGAGATGTCCCCGAACCGTGCAGTGCTGCAGAGGCTCCAGGAACAGTTCATGTGATCTGTTGTTTGTCGTTTGTTCGTCTCAGAGCTACGGCCACACTTCACGCTGGCGTCAGAGAGCGACCCCGCCGAGCAGGAGGACATTGATGATGACTCAGTTCCTCAGGGAAACGCTGGCCTCAAGGACATCGCAGCACCCGTCGCTCTTCATGACGACACTGTGGTCACATCTGGAGTCAGCACACTCAGTTCGACGGTTTCCCATGAGTCTCAGAGCGCTCAGCGATCGATCAGCATGGAGCTGGGGCGCATGAAGCTAGAAACCAAGAGGTATGTGTTTTTTTGTTTTGTTTGCATCTGCAGCTTTAAAGGGATAGTTCACCCAAAAATGAAAATTATCCCATGATTTACTCGCCCTCAAGCCATCCTAGGTGTATATGTCTATCTTCTCTCAGACGAACACAGTCAGAGTTATATTTCTGAAGTGAAGTGATGCGTTTTTGTAAGAAGAATATCCATATTTAAACTTTATAAACTATAATCACTGGCTTCCGGCAACAGCTGCACGCGAGCGTAGTCCTGGCAGATGAGTGACCTCTGACCTAACGCATGACGTAATGATGAACATGGAAGCGCAGAGGATAGAGCAAAACAAAACACCGGTCATGAATTAGAAGTCTAAAACGATAATTTTTAAGTAGAAATGTCGGAGGATTTTAATATAAGAGAAGAGGAGCTTGAGTTTGTTTCCCAGCACTATTTGTTTGAGCTTGCGCTACTCCTACATCCAATGTCATGTGACGGGTCAGAGGTCCTCCGGAACTTGACTTGCAAATTCAGTACTGCCAGAACAAATCCGTGCATGAAATAAATGTATTAGAAAACGTAACATTTTGCTGTTTATTTAGTATTTGTTTAAGACCATTTTGTGATTTCATTCATCATAAAGTAACCAGCACCCATCGGATTTACGCAGTTCACGCGGGTCATGCGTTTCAGGTCGTAAAATATGGAAATCTGAATAAATATGCAAAAATCACATCTCTGCATCCTGCCATATGACACCAAACAGCAGTAGGTCATGCTGTTGGGTCAATTTGAATTAGATTAATGCCAGTCATATTTCTGTGGTGCTTTTTAAATGTTTGACTGGGAAATGTGAACAATGACATTTTTATTCTTGATCGTTAAATTTTAGCAATTATATTGGACTATGTATAACCATATTTATAGCACTTCAGTTGATCTCACAGCATCTTTGTATATTTGCATGTATATCATTATATCATGTGGTATTTGCATCAAGTCACACATTTAACCACTCTGGTTACAGACTTACACACGAATGTGTTTGTGTGCTGTAGGCTGCTGGAGGACCTAATCGAGAAAGAGAGAGAATATCAGGCCATCTTACAGCAAGTCCTGGACGAGAGAGAACAAGAGATCAAACTATTAAAGTGTCGACCCGGGCCGGTTGGTGAGTCTGATATGTACACACACACACACACACACACACACACACACACACACAGACTATTCAGAGCTCCAGACTGCAACGAAAATGCCTGAAAATACTCAGTCTTGACTGAGACCGAGGTGGTTTTGGCCTTTTTGTCTCACTGCTGCCTAAATTCCCCCAGTGTTCCATAAAACTGAGGTTTTTTTTTGCATGTGAGACATAATATATGTGAAAGAACAGAAACTCTGTCTGTAACTGGATGCTGTACTTCCTGACTGAAAAGCCTCAGGCTGTCTGGATGGGCGACCATCACACTGAGCCCGGAGCCCCAAAGTCTGCATGTTCGGCTTACTGCTGCTCACCCTGATGACATGTGACTGTACAAACCACATCATCAGCAACACGATGAGTCATCATACAGAGAGGAGGTGGAACTTGGACTGGTGTGAAAACAACAACCTGTCTCTGAATGTTGACAAAACAAAGGAGATAATCACTGAGTTCAGGAAGTCCCGCACCGTCCATCTTCCACAGCACATCAGTGGTTTCCCTGTAGGGAAGTTTCTGGGTCTGCACATCACCGACCATCTGACTGGCCAAGAAAGCATCTTGAAAAGAAAGCACCCCCCCATCTTACCATGTGTTACAGAAGAGAGCTTAATGATGCTTGATGCATCTCTGTCTGGTATGGCAGTGACACTGCTTCAGACCACAAGGCCCTGCAGCACATTGTAAGAACTGCAAAGAGGATCACTGGAACATCTTTCCCATTTCATACATTTATCAAACACGCCGTGTGAACGAGACCTGCAGCATCACCAAAGATCCCACAAACTCTGACTGAAGTAACTCTACTGCCAGGACTCGACACCACAACAATACATTACCAACTATGGCATGTTGTATGATCATGTTTCAATGATGCGTAAACATTTGTGTGTGTATTTGCACTGTACACATTTATAGTAGTAATTCATCATGTATGTTTGTGATATAAAAATCATAAAAATAATGTTTGGATGAATGTAAATGACAGCTGCTGATGCTGTGAGTGTCAACATGAAAAATGAACAGTCTGAAGTCTCATATGTGGTACTTCGCTGTATAAAGAAAGTGGATATCCATGCACCGCTTTCGTGAGAGGACTGCCGGCCGCCACTGTTTAATTTAATTTTATGAAGTAACCACTGTACACAATCATCATAGATAACAATCATGTTGACAAAATCTGACACCATTTTCTGAGGAAATTGCTCGGATCAGATGTGAGGAGGATGTGTCCACTAAAAATCAGCTGTTTATAAATCATTGAGTAAAACTAATGGAGAAGAATACTTTTGTACAAATACTACACTGTATTTCTTTTAGAATCTGGAAAAGTTAAATTTTCTTACTGAAATTTTCAGTGTTCTCTGAAAAAAAGAGACTTTCATTTACTGACGCTTCTTTATTTGAATATCAATGTTCACATGCTGCTTTGGTCTTTTGCTATGTATTAAATCATTATGTTGTAATATATTTTCAGTATTGACCTTTTAAAATGGAACACTCAGTCCAACCCTGCGTTTCATCATGTGTTTATGGCAGATGTTCCTGTGCAGCTCGAGGACACACACAGTTCGTCTGAACGAGACGGAGACCAGGAGCTTCTGGAATGGCTGAATCTCCACGGCGCTGATGCAGATTCCATACAGAGAGTAATATAAAATATACTCAGTTTGGGCTCCGAATATTTTAAATACATCTTGTCCTTAATAATATTGTCTGAAATCCACAGATAATGGATTATTTTTTGTCCATATCATAGATTATAGCCGAAGATTACAGTCTTGATGACATCCTTCATTACGTCACGAGAGACGACTTGAAGACTTTGAGATTACGGTATGTGAACGATATTCTGTTTATTAAACTTCTGTTATCTAAGGTAAGTTGTATTTCGCATATGCTGTACAAGTCTCCTACTCTTAAAAAAGTCCTACTCTTTACTAAGAATTATTTGACACTTAAGTCAAAACTTAAGACTATTCTTAAGAGCATTTCTGAGAAGTTTTATACATACTGGCCCAGACAAGTAATTGGTTTACATCATGTAATCTAGGGATTTTCCATTACTGTTCCTCCTCCGGACATGAACTATATTACACAGCGATAAAGCATACAGTGTGAAACTGGCGTAATTCACATTCACTTTGGGATTATGGAGTTTCTCTGCTCTACTGGCGACAGCAGTGTATGACTCTGTTCTTCTGCTCTTGTGTTTCCAGCGGTGGAGTCCTGTGTAAACTCTGGAACGCCATCACAGAGCACAGGAAAACACCAGGATGAGGACGACAGCCGTCACACTATCTTCAGGTGTTTCAGACACAACCAAATATATATAGCGGGATCAAGTCTTGTGTGATAATTCATATCACATGTAAATATGTTTGAACTGTCTGTGAAATTGCAGTTTTACAGTTGACTGTAAATGAATTGTTAAAGGCCACACATTTGATACACGAGCGCTGTTACGGCATCTTTATACAGGAAGCTTGTTTTATTTTTTATATTTGGTTACAGAAACATGTCTTGACCTGCCTGAGAAGCTTCTCCAGCACAAATCTCTTTTCCTTTCAGAAAAGACACTGAAACTAAACGCATATGTGTGTGTTTTATATATTTTTACATGTATCATTTATTAGATGTATTGTCAAGTAGTTTGGTAATATACCTTTTTTATCAAATCTAGTTATATTTGGATATATTCTGAATTACAGCTATGAACAAACACAATAACCAATCAAACTGAATTGTGTTCCCACGTAGTTGGGGTGAGAAATGAATAAAGCACCTCTGAAGTTGTATTTAAACTACATTCCTGAGATAATATGTAAACTATATCCAGAAGCACAGATAATATATCACAAATGTGCACTTATGTCTATTTATTCAGCACAAACCTCCAGCAACTCTAGTTTTTAAAATCTGTAAAATTACTATTTTAGTTTTAACTGATGGCACTGAAAGTTTCTAGTCAAATCATAAAACCACACACACACACACACACACACACACACAGGGCTCTGTGATGTGACAATCATGTAACAGACATGTTTGATGTCTGTGGTAATTGTTTGCATGATCAGTGTTTGCATTATAACTCTTTCATTTTGTGCAAATTGGAATTTCACTTTTGGATCAAATAAAAAGTTTTGGGGGAAAAAAATCTCCATAATTCCAGCTAGTACAGTATTATTACATTCACACTTGCTTTGTAAAGGCAAGTTAGCATGTTTCTTATTGCCATGTACTATATGTGTAGATATGTTATCATAAGAATGTATATATTCATTCATGCCAGTCATTAATAACTGCCCCGCACTCGACAAAAGACATTTTAAAGAACGATGGGTTCAAACAACATTGACTCTCATTGTATAGACAAAAAAGAAAATACTTTTTTTTTTTTTTAAATGGGACGGGGATACTTTTTCTTTGTTTTTATATTTGTTTGGTATCTTAATCTGTGGTGCTTCTTTAAAAGTGAGTTTCTCTGACGGACGGTTGGCATCAGGAGCACTGCGGGAATAAACAAACCTTTGGATGCCATCCAGAAGGATTTGTTCATTAGTTCATTAGAATTTGTATCCATCAGAAACATCTTCAGAAGGTTCCATTTGTTGTGGAAAAAGTCTTCTCCAAATAAATCACTGGAGTCACGGAGGTCCAGATGCCAAAGCTTAGACTTGGTGGAGACGACAAAGCCGATGCCTGCAGAACATCTCACAATTACACTCGTAACTCTGATTTTACAGTTTTTAACCAATGATGTTGTGTCCAGGTGTTTGCCACTTCTTCTAATCGTCTGCCCAAAAACACACAGTTGGGAACTTTCCATCTCTTTTTCATCAGCTCCACAGTTTTTATCAGATCTACTCCCTAATATGCTTCTGTTTTGAAGCATTTATCACATGCTTCACACATTATGCAGGTTTGAGTTCAGAGAGACATACACATACAGAGGCCATTCATGTATTCTGAAAATATATCAGAAATGTCTCATGAAAATATACTATACTTTAGGGAATTTTCGTGGGAAATGACAGTCCGGAGGATGTTTTTTGTTTTTATGTCACTTCTGTTCTCACCTTTGGATCAGAGTTTAAAGTGATTCTGGGTTTTATTTGAGGCCTGTTAGTAAAACCAAATAAAGCGTTTTTTAAACACAAAGAAAAAGTGGGGTCAGTGTTACCAATTAATAAAGCTAGTCAAATGTTTCCAAAATTCTCTTACATGAGAGCAAAACGCATCAAATGTGTGACGTCATATCTGCGACACTTCTCAATGCGCATGTGCAGTGTCTGTCCGGCGCATGTCGATGACATTGGAACGACATGGCGGTGTTATTGGAAACGACGCTTGGAGATATCGTTATTGATTTATACACAGAAGAAAGACCGAAAGGTAATTAATAATAACATTAATGACAGGCGAAGGGTGTAAACGTATTTGCACTGCAAGCAAGATTGCACTAAATGCTAGTTCTTTTAACACAATAAACAAAACGACGTGACAAATATAAGAAATCTCTGTAGGGACTTTTTACTTGATAAACATGTGAATTCGTGATAATTGTGCTGGTATAACCAGATTTCAAGTTGTTGTATTATTTAATGGTTCACCAGAAGAGTACTAAACCAGGTACACGCTATCATGATGATATAATACTGTATATCATACCAAAGTACTGAATGATAACCAGAATTGTCCTTCTAATTTACAGCCTCGCTGAACTTCCTGAAACTGTGCAAAATCAAATATTACAACTATTGTCTGATTCACAATGTTCAGGTAATATAAATGCATGTCTTTCATTTTGTGTGCATTAAAGACGTCATATTGTGAAAAATAGTTTTATCCTTGATATTTCCTTTGAAACCACTATAAGAAAAAAATCTAAAAGTTTTTAGTTCTGAAAGTTACATTGTTTGCATAGAATCACATTTTTCTCAAATTCGAGGTAAATTTGATTACTGTAGGATATGTAAATGATTATTTCTAATGTAGTTATCACGTCAGATTGAGGTAGAGTTTCACTGTTCGGTGTCGAGATGTTTATCTGTTCTCCACTCCAGAGGGACTTCATCGTTCAGACGGGCGACCCCACCGGCACGGGCCGAGGAGGAGAGTCTGTGTTCTGGTCAGCAAGAGGTTTATTTTATTGTGCTTTTGTGCTGACTGAACACACGTGCATTGTGTGATGATGATGTGTGTGTTTGTAGTAAACTGTATGGCGATCAGGCACGCTTTTTTGAGTCTGAGAAGATGCCGAGGATCAAGCATAGAAAGAAAGGGACCGTGTCTATGGTGAACAACGGCAGCGACCAGCACGGCTCTCAGGTTAACAGTGCTCAGATCATCTAATGCACACAGTGTCTGTGTTGTCAGTGTTGTTTATGGGATTTGAGTGTGACTGAGTTTGTTTTCTTGTGGCTCCCAGTTTCTGATCACCACAAGCGAGAATCTGGATTATCTGGATGGCGTTCACACTGTGTTTGGAGAGGTCTCAGAGGGCATGGACGTGCTCTCCAAAATCAACGAGACCTTTGTAGACAACGACTTCATCCCCTATCAGGACATCAGGTAGGTCAAACTGTTTTTAGAGAGAGGGAGAGATTGACCAACAATTATTTTTAATATAAAAGATGCCAAGTGTACGACAAATTATGTTTTATTAACAAAATTCGGGAGGAGCAGGTGCAGATAATTAGACTAATTAGCACAAGTGGAAAGCATTCAGCTAATCAGCCAACAAGAGGTATATACACTGCAGACTTACCTCTGTTCGTTGTCAGTTTATCAGCATCCCTCCACCACCCCATCTCCTCCTAGTTCTGTCTCTCATTTCCACATCCGGGGGGAGTACTCTGGGTTCGAGCTCGGCGCCCTCCCCCCGGACAGGAATCCAAATACGCATTACTTTACTCTATCTAATTATATGTATATGTGAACTCGTGAACCGCTATGTGTGACAGACGTAGGCCGGTAAGAGCTGTGCATGTAAACCTCACTGCCCTGATCTCAAGAGGCGCTCTAGAGACTGCGGCCTTTAGCCTCCTTGTTAGAGTGCCATGCCAGCGGACCCGGGTTCGAGTCCTACTTAGAGCGGCCGGTTCGAACAGGAGGGGTTACAAACGCAGAATCAGTATTTAATGATTGATCAGAGAGCAGCACACTAATGTTTTTCCCCATGTAAAGTCAAGCAGAGAAAGTCAATGAATGCATTTACACCCTCACAATGCGATTATAATGGGATTTTGGAAATATTGCGATTAAACTTTACCTCACGTAAACACAATACTTCAATCAAACTAATGTGATTGAGCTCATAATCATAGTAACCTTATTCACATTAAACTATGTGGTCAATTTTAATTGCAATAAACAGATATGTGCTAATGTTCATGTTATAAAGTAGTCTAGTTATCCACAAGGTGAACTGAGAAATATCTGTGAAATAATTCAGATTAATTTCATTATTTTGGTATAATTTATTTCCACCTCTAAATGACACTCAGAAACCAAACAAACACTTGATCTCTTTTCGTGTCGGTTTGCTGGTCTCTTCATGTCTAAGTAGGTTGTTCTTGGCCAGAATAAAACCACAAATTTTAGTAAAATTAAAGTTAAGACAGAACAGGCAATTTAATTTAAAATGTATTTTACAATTTCACAAGTATAAGAGAATTAAGATCTGATTTAAACTTCAGCTGATGAAATGATGTTTGAGTTCGTAAGTTCAATTTGTTTCTATGAATCATTCAGTCTTTTTCAGTGATAGATTCAAGATCTTCACATAAAATGGAAGAGTCCGTGTGATGTTTTTAATGTAGTAAAATGTATATAGGTGAATATTTATGCAGTATCACATGAACATGAACAGGAGTATTAAACACGATTCACAGGTTAGTCTGTTTCAGTCAACAGCATGATTGCAAGTGTGATGTTGCTTTTATAGCAGTTCAGCTAACAATATGTTAATATCGGGGAAGGTTTTCATTATAAACACAGTGTTGCAATTTACTCAGTTTTTACTCCAAACAAAGCCACGGTAGATTTAAATGTTGCATGTCTCCAAACAACACCGAGTAGTGGCGATACAGAATGAATCAGCGTTTTTGAACAAATCGGTTGAATGATGCAGTGAATCACGAGGACTTGCTGCCATCAACTAAAACCCCTTTGACTGACAGTCGTGAGTGGACAAACACAGACTACTGGAGTGATGCCAGCGATTAAACAGTCCCAGTGTTATATCAGCTGTTGTATATATCAGCACTCTGGATGAAGAAGAAGCTCAGTTATAAAAGTTTGTTTCACATGTTTCCGTCAGTACAAAATTCCCACACGTTAGATTGTCTCATAGTTTTGAGGTTTGGGTGGTTCAGATTCAGAGATCACATCAGTGTTTGTGCCTGCTCAGTTTTTGTCTGCATTGTGGTTTCAGGATTAATCACACAGTGATTTTGGATGACCCGTTTGATGACCCTGCGGGCCTCCCGGTTCCTGACCGATCGCCTGAACCCACTAAAGAGCAGCTGGATGTGAGTGTCTTCATTCTCTGTCAAACTCACTATATTACTGTACTGTGAGCTGGCAGAGTCATACCAACTTAGAGGTGATGTTTGTAATAATTTTGATGATAAAATTAGCATGCAGAGTTGGCTACAAGTAAGCTATGATTTCCCAAGTCAGTTAAATTTCAATCACAAGGTTTTGATTTGATTTCTACAGTGCATGACACGCATGGTGACTGTAACAGTCCGGGTTTAGATTATTTTCACGTTTTATGCATTTCTAAATATTTTTGGGCATTATAGGTTACTGTTAGTCTACCTCCATTCATGAATAATGAATACAGTTCACAGATTAAGTTTTTATTTTGGGTACGAGTCACACTAAAGACGAGGGTCATGTGATTCAAACTAGCTTGTTGAAACAAGAATTTTCCCCCAACGTTTCAAAGATAAAATGAAGATAAATAGAGTTATTGAACTGCCTGAAACTAGTCAGCAATTCCAGTTTTACTTCCTGCTCAAACCTACCTAGTTTTGTAACAGATTCACATAATGCGAGCCTCAGGTCTTCATTGGCTGCTCACGAACAACGTGTGCTTTGACCCTCAAACACTGTAGTTGTGGCAGAGACTTGAGAGTTGTGTTCGTGTTCATGTCGAGCAGATGCTGTTTTCTGAAATTCAGATATGATCATGAGCATTTGGTTTCTGACCAATCACAACAGACTGGGCATTGACCAATCAGAGCAGAGCAGCTCTCAGAAAGGAGAGACTGAATCCTTGATCACACCGTTTCAAACCCTGTGAGAAAAGAGCTGATGCTGCAGTGGATATGATGAAATTTTATATGATGATTATGATGAAAATTAAGATGTTTTTTGACCTTGGATGCATGTAAACCTATTGTAGGAGACGCCAAAACAACATTAGGAACCTTTAAAATAATAGAAAAATAAGAAAAAAATCAATCCCAAGGTCATGGGTTCAGTTCCTAGGAAATGCATAGACTGATCATTTAATTATGTAATTATATAACATTTAAAACATTAGATTTATTATTAAACGTCAGGTTAGATGTTCACTTCAATACCCTTTAAATGTAGTGACTTAATGCTTTTAAAAATATGAATTATTATTATTATTGCAGTTTTTTTTTTTTTTTTTTTTTTTAAAGTGCTTTGTTATTGATTCTAGATTGAATAATTGGTGCTTGTACACGTTTTAGAGCGGTCGGATTGGAGCAGATGAGACCATAAACGATGACGAGGGAGACGCCGAGGTGCTGGATGAACTGATAAAGGAGAAGGAAGCAAAGACGAAAGCCATTCTACTGGAGATGGTAAATTTCATGACTTGCACATGGACATGACTCACTCGAGACCTGTTTTACTGACACAGATGCTGTTCACCGCTTGAATGTCTGCTTCTTGTTGAAAGGTGGGCGATCTGCCAGATGCAGAGGTCAAACCTCCAGAGAACGTACTGTTTGTGTGTAAACTCAATCCTGTGACCACAGATGAAGATCTAGAGATCATCTTCTCACGTTTCGGCCCCATTAAATGGTGAGATAATAGAACATTTTACTGCTGTATTAGTTCTGCTGTGGTAGTCTGACCCTCGTCATTGTGGTTGAACATTGTGAGTGAAGTTTAGGGCTGGTAACCAAAAGATTACATTTCTTACCCTCTCCAAGGGTTGAAGGGTTTCTTGTTTTTCATATGAGTGATCTGTCATTAAAAATGTAACTCATTTCTATATATAATATAAATATAACTTTGGTCACACTTCAGTTTAGGGTCCAATTCTCACTAATATCTACGACTTTTGCCTCAATAAACTCTTAATTACTGCTTATTAATAGTTAGTAAGGTAGTTGTTAAGTTCAGGTATTGGGTAGGATTATGGGATGTAGAATAAGGTCATGCAGAATAAGACATTAATATCTGCTTTATAAGTGCTAATAAACAGCCAAATATCCAAGTAATATTCATGATAATAATCAACTAGTTAATAGTGAGAATTGGACCCTAAAATAAAGTGTTACCATAACATTATTTATTTATTTATTTATTTTTAAATACTATTTTTTACTTTCCTATTCCCAGATTTGAAGTGTATAAACACAATAAAAGACTTTTTTAGTGTTATTTCAACTATGCCATGTGTTTTTTATTTTGTTTTATCATATACTTTTTATTATATAATTACATATTTTATTATATAATGTTTGAGAGCGGGGCTGAGGGTTCAGTCTCAACACATTCTGCTGAAGCAGTATTTATAGCGCACAGTATTTTCTGTATGCGTGGAATGCCCAGATGTGCATTATGCAACCCAGCACACTGTGTGGAACACTGTATCCCACAATGCAATCTGCTCATTGTGACCTTCTAGTTCAAATATGACAGATGAACTGGATAATGATATCTGCCGTGTTTTTTTTTTTTTTTTTACTTCTTCTTGACTACATACAGGGTTCATTGTTTCACAAATATCTGTATAAAAGAATATGTTTATTGATAAAATTGGTTAAACAAATGACAGTACTCAGCATTCATTAAACATGCAGTCATGTGACAACACAGACCACTAATGTAACATGCTGCTGTTTGAAGTGCTTATCTTTGTGAATTGTTTCACATAATTGTTTTATAGTAGCACTAGGCAGACTGTGGGGTCCAGCGTGTGATTAACAGTGTGCTAATGTCCGGTTCTGACCACAGCCTGTGCCTGAATCTGTTCAGTAGCAGCAGTGTGTTAAAGTCAGAAACAAACCAGAGTTATAGTCTCTTCTGTGTGTGTGTGTGTGTGTGTGTGTGTGTGTGCAGATGCTGTATGTTATCTGCTGGCTTTGATCTAACATGTTAATGTTCATTTGCAGTTGTGAGATCATCAGAGACTGGAAAACAGGAGAGTCTCTGTGCTATGCGTTCATCGAGTTTGAAAAGGTTTGTGAAGTTTACACTGAAATTAAGTTAGATTGGATCATGAACATGTATGCGCTCTCTACACAGACACAGCAAAGACATGTGGATCTTGAAATGTTCAGTCTCATCCAGTGTAGGCACTGATTATAATGATTTTGTTGTAATTCATCATAATAATTGTCCTGTCCAAATTCCCTCCATTGGCCTATCATGGCCTCCTTATAAACCCCATCCATTGACTTGGCTCTATCACTCTCTCTCCTCTCCACCTACAGCTGGTGTTGTACTGTGGCTGCCGTCACATCATCCAAGTGGATGAGGAGAGACCCTGATATGAGTGTAAAGCGCTTTAGGTGTACAGTAGTACATATGAAAGCACAGTATAAATGCCTCAAAAAACAAAAAAACAGACGCTGACTTCCTGCAGCGGATCTTACTGTTAGCACACTTAAGTGCTTTTTAAGAAGTCTGAGTCTTGTTACTCTTAAAAGTGTTTATTTTGCGTTGAATGGCCTGCTTTTAAAACACATTGAGTTTCTCAGTGAGGTCATCAAAATGTGCATTCAGGGCGAGTCATTTTGGAATAATCGATGCATTTGTGTATCATTTGATCAGGAGGAGGACTGTGAAAAAGCCTACTTCAAAATGGACAACGTCCTGATAGATGACCGTCGCATTCATGTGGACTTCAGCCAGTCTGTGTCTAAGATAAAATGGAAAGGCAAAGGTGAGTCTGTCCCCATTTATTAAATGCATATCCTGTAAAGCAGCGGTTCCCAAACACATTCCTGGAGCCTCCCCAGCACTGCACATTTGTCTGACACACGCATTTTAGGTTAGACTCTCGACTGATGAGCTGATGACCTGAATCAGGTGTTTGATTAAGGAGACATGGAAAACATGCAGTGTTGGGGAGGCTCCAGGAACCCCTGCTGTAAAGTTATACAAATATAATTATTAGCTGTTTCCATTCAAAGTTGAGAATTTAACTTATGCGCAAAATTGGAATATTGTATAAAACATTTACGAATAAAGCAGCATTTCCATCCCATGAGAACAAAATCGTCTCTTCCTGGGAAACTGTTGCAAAATATCAGTAATAAAAGTGTAAGTTGCTGCAATCAGGCTCTTTTAAACGCAGTAAACGCTGTCATGTGATCTTGCGTTCGAACACAATGGTGTGAGACACTTCTGGAGGAATTAAACCAAATCATTCTGATGACAGACTTTGACTCGGACGCATAAGATTTTTTTTTAACGCGTATTATTTACTGTGCTGCTCAGTCGTTGTTTATCTGCAGTGTTAAATGCTCAAGTTAATCAATCAAAATTAAATTAAAAACTATTATTAATACAACTAAATTAAAGGTAGCATATACCGTGGTTAGTGTTTTTGATAATATTTTTATTGTCAGTATGTTTGATTTCTAGGTGGGAAGTACACCAAAGATGATTTTAAGGCCTATGAGAAAGACCAGGACAACAAATCCAAACTGGCTTTGAAAGACAAAGTCAAAAGCAAGCAGGAGTATCCTTCTGACAATCTCACACTTGGACAGGTGTATTAAAGAGGTCATTTTTGATTTTAAGTATTTGAACAATAGAAGTTAGTTCTTCTTAACTGTTTTCTAAAGCTCCCGTTACGAGCTTCTCTTAGATGAAGATGAGGATGACAGAAGGAAGGACGACAGAGAGAAACGAGACCGGAAACGACATTCGGATAACGAAAGGACCAAGGACAAAAAATCAAAGGTACAATGCTGTGGATTTGAATGGAGGCGTGGTTCTCGACTGGTTTTCCTCTGTAATGTTTTCTCTTTTATAACACAGTCAGTCGTTCTATCAGCCCAAGAGCAGACAGAGGCAGGAGATACAGTGATGGTAAAAATGAGCAGATTTTATTGAATAATCTTTGTTGTGTCTTCCTCAATGATCAGTTTGTCTTCATCTGACCGGCACGAAATCAACGTGTTACTATAACAAAGCCAAGACGAGTTACCGCTTCACAACAGTGTCATGTGACGCTGAAAACCTTGAGATGGAGACGATCTCATATCTCCAAAAGTACACAACATGAGACTAAACCGTAGTAGGAAAAATAAAATAAAACGAAACATTTTTAAATGTGTGTTAGATAAACGTTAATAGAATTTATTCCAAATTTATTTAAACAATCTAATTGATGCAGGTCTGCAGTATCTTAATTGAAATTACTTTGCAAAAATAATAAAGAAGCACATGACTGTGGAAATAAAGGCACAATTGCAAGAAAGAAAATAATGTTTTCACATTGTTTAAAAGTATTATAAATACTGTGCGTTTGCAGCGCTTTATTTATTGGTGCCTGGCCCATAATCCTTATAACTATAATTTATAAATATATATCATTGCTGTTTTTGTATTGTTGCTGTTGTCAGCCAGTAATGTTGCACAGAACTCGAGCTCAGCAGCACAAACCATGTTTAACGTGTTTATTTTAGTGGATCTTTAGAGAATGATGAGGGCATGTCATGCAGAAATACTGTAGATGATTTAACAAATGAAGATGAGGAATATGTTTGTGTTCATCTTGAAGACAATCTCTCAATTTAGTATGGTGAAGCTGGTAGATGAAATCACGTACTGTATAGTAGATATTGCATTTGGTTTGAAACCTACATGGAGAGCGCTAAAAAATGACATTCTGTATAGTATGAGTGTGTGTAGTATGAAAAATTGGATGTACTACATCCGCCATTTTGTTATATCATGGCCTCATGGAATAGTAAAACATCCATCGTATGCACACTTCAGAATCTCGCCGGAATAAGTAGGTCATCCAGGGACTTTTTGCCTACTGTTATTCGAATACTATGAATTCAGACTTACTACTCTTGTCACTTACTGTTTTTTGAAGTATGCAAGTAAGCATATTTGGACGGAGCATTAGTCTGGAGAGAGAATTTGATTTGTTTTTTCTCCTGTTTTTTAGGATCGTGATGAGAGTCGGAGAGAAAAAGATAAAGGCAGACAGCGCTCACGTTCAAGAGACCGGGAGAGACACAAGGACAAGGAACGAGAGAAGGAAAAGCAGAGAGACCGAGGCAGAGAGAGAGACGGCGATCACAAACGCCACAGACGAGATCGGAGCCGCAGTCGCAGCCCTAAGAGATCCAAGTACTACAGCTGACCATCAGCAGAGCTGCTTTCCTTCCAACTTCACGATTACAGCCGAGTAAGATAAAACAAACCACTATTAGGATCATTTCTTACAGTCCAATTGTTTGTAAATTTCGAAGATTGCAAATTTATGGAATGTTAGTAAAGTCAAAGTTTGTGAAAATCTAAAATGTGTGTTGATGCAAATTTGTGGATTTCACGAGTGTGTGCATGAACTCTGCCACAGATACGCTTTCCGTTCTCAACAAAAACTTCTGTTCCTTTCTGGTTTTGGAGCCTTACTGCAAATTATAAAAAATACACTTAATATCTCATTAAACCCATTATTAGGCCTCATTTCTCAGTTACTCCTGGCCTCCATCATTAAAGGTGCAGTAAGTGATTTCTGAGAATCAGTTGAACACTGTTGGTATTTGAAATCAAGCCAAACAAACACGCCCCTCCCTTCATTGCTCCGCCCCCAAAACACAAGAGTGGATGTCTCTTCATCATAGCAGAATGAAGATGACGAACAAACAACAAGGAAGAACAAAAAATGTATTGCACACGAGTATATACAAGCAAGAGTTGGTTGTTAGTCGTCAACCGCACACACTCAAAACCGATGATGCGTATGGAGCAGGAAGGACCTCGGCTTCTGTTTTCAGGCCTTCCTGCTCAGGTTTCTCCAGCACTGGAAAGCTTTTCTAATATTAACGCGGCTCCTAAAGCTCTTGCCTGATCTTTTTCCAGTAATATTCCTCTGACCTTTTCTCTTTTGTAATGTCTCTCAGCCATCTCTCTTTCTACAGTCTGTCTTCAGATCTCCCTCTCGCGTACTCTCTCTCCTCCCCCATCATGAGCAGACACGCCCCCTACTGCTGATTGGCTACACGTTTGCTGTGCTGTTTGGTCCAATCCACATTCAACAACGTTGCTCAGAAATCACTTACTACACCTTTAAATAGAGACAAGTTAGTGTCGAGTAGTTGTGGTTAGCTTGGGCTGTCACACAATCTAATCATTACAAATGGTCTCATTTCTTGACAGGACGTTTCGACAGAAATATTTCAGCAGTTTTAACTGAACTTCAGTGATGAGCTGCCTGCCAATTTTACAAATCCTGCTGTGGCTCAGCTCATGAATATTAACTGTGTAGAGCAGGGGTCGCATATTGTGTGTCAACAGCTAAAGGGGTGCATTTAATTTAATTTAAATAGTCCCTTGAACTTCCATAAGGACATACATTTTGAGGTAATCATTTGTCAATCAACCTGTTTTGAGTTAGGAGCTTTATTGTAACTGAAGACAATAAAACATAAGGAACATGCTAACTTTTCGTCTCTGTGGGAAAGTGCAGGTAATCAACCTATTGAAGCCTTACCAATACCCCATTTGGTTTTCAATTGTGCCATAATACTCCCTTATTATTGGCTACTGTAAATTCTAATCCTATTTTGGTTATAAAAAGCTGTTAAAATGGCTGCTATAAGCAAAATGAATTCATTGTTTGTAAATAGTATTGTGGGTGATAAATATGCCGATTTGTCATTTTTAGTTAGTTTGAACCCATTACCTGACATCACACTACGATTACAAAACAAGTTCTTTGAAAGATAAAATAAACTTGTGAAAAATTTAGAACAGAAATGTCTACAAATTTGAATGTACCACAAAATGTTTTTATTTTGAGTACACTTAACCCAGCCCAGTATCATATTGATATTATACAGCAGTGCAAAACGCTTTTATCAAAGAATTATTGATTTAATAAAAAGTCACAAGTACACAGTTAATAGTTATTAACTTTTATTGAAAGCATCAAGCTCTTAGTACAGATATATTTAGCACATCTTGACCAACCAAGGAAAAGCAAGAGAATTGGAACAGCAAAGTTTCCTCTTCCCAACTTCCTGTGAAATTCCCGCTACAGAACCCTTTCTACAGTTTCCTCACCAACCTACACAAGCTGGGAGGAACTAGTAGAAAGAAGAAAAAGGTCCAAATCATTTGAAAAGTTCACCTCCCACCTCAGAATAGGGCCAGAAAAAGAAAAGGTAAAGTATATATATATATATACTTGGTCCGCAACATCAATGTATAATGTGTATATGTATAAATCCCACGTATAAAGGCCAGAAAAAAGTTTGAAATTACCAACCCTTCACTGAAAAAAAGTTGCAGGTGTGATATGTGATCATGCTCATGTTAGTTCTCCCAGCAGTGGTCCGTGTGACACCTGTTGTGTCTGTCACATTAAACCGCTTCAGTGTTTCTCTGAAAACTACTGTAAACATCAGCTCATCTCGACCTGAGCTGCATTTAAGAGACATTCATTACTGGAGTGGCGTTCTGAAGGGTTTCTCTCAGAAGCAGGAAGATGTTTCACAAACCAATCTGTCAGGAGTCATAACAGAAACATCATCCTCCAAAATAAACACCATACCTACTGCTCATCACGCTCAGGACCAATAAACCAAGAACAGAAATTAAACATGTTGACGTTACACAGGGCTGAAGCAGAGACACAGTAAACATCCTGCTACACGCTAGTCGCATGCAAGAAAAAAAATCTTTCCCTCAACGCACAAAGAGGGCATGATCTGGAGAGGTGGGCAAACCTACTGCAAAAAAAAAAAAATAAAATAATTATAAAACTGCAGTTAATGCAGCGTGGGGTGTGGAATGATCCGGGTCGACCCTGACATGCTCAGATCAGTGCGCGTCTATTGTGTGCTCACCAGCTTCTGTAGAGAAAAAGAGAGAGAACTCATTTTGTTTAGAAAAAGGAAAATGCTTTGCTGTGCGATCGGCACACGAAAGCAAAGTGTCTGTCCAACTGTTTCAATTCAAAAGCAGGCTGGACAGTCCCAGGGTCCTTCACAATGACAGCAGAGAACGTGGTTTCTTCTACACCGGCTACATATTCAGAAAAATCCATCCTGGCTTCTTTCACGTGACACATTGTGACCTTTCAACTAACCAATGTTCTTTATTTTTTTTTTGACTTAATACATTCACAATAAGGCCTTTTTTTCTTTTTTTGAGGAAAGGAAGACGACAGTTGACTTTCACCATAATAGTTATATATTGCAGATTATATGTTGTTGACAATTAAGGCAACCATTAAGTAACTCAACTTTTGAAACATTCACTTCTCTAGTACTCTGAATAAAGACGACACCTGGAAAGCTGAAGAAAATCACAGTATTTTCGTTTCTTCAAACAGAAATAGAAATATTAGCTACCTGTACAAAGCTGTTCAGCTTATTGAGCATCTAACGATCATTGCGTTTTCACTACCCAACGTTAGATGTGTTAAACTACAACAGTCCCTACAAGAGCAGGCTGTCGACACTGAAGGTGACGGTTAAGTTGCTCAACTTTCACTTCTCTAGAACACTGAATACAGACGACTGCAAAGTTGAAGAAAACAAGATGAACAAGGAATATTTTAACTTTGTTTTTTTTTTTTAAGGACATCTTCACAGAAACGTTCGCTAGCAATACACAGTGAGTTGTGATTTAAATAACCAACATCACGTATTAAACTGAAGTCGAGGGAAATGTACATTAAAACCCAAAAAAATCCCTTTTTGCAAACCGATGAACTCGTGTTTTGGTGAAAGCGGTTTCTTTTTTGATTGGTCGTTAGGCGAGACGGATCTGAGCATGTCAGGGTCCTTGTCTAGTGAGGTCGGAAACCCTGTCTGTGGGGGATGCGAGGGGACGCTTGCAGGAAGGGAAGGGAGCGTTGCATGTATTGGGATGGTGTGACATGCCTCACACACACCACCAAGTTCAAGAACTCTACATGCACTTCAAGATCACAGCAAGAATGGGCTAGAATATCTACAGAGACGTGAGAAGAGCTTTCATGCACAATATCTACGTCATAGGTACAAGAATGCATAAATGTTAAACTCGGGGAAGATCTACAGCCAGAAGACTGCACACACGAACACCGCCTCTCTCCTACAAGACGACGCCAGCCGCCGGATTTCTTTTTACGCTTCTTCATTTCAGAGGTTCAGCTTTGCTTCTGCTGGCGGCTCTTGGCGTAACTGGTGAAGACGAAGTTGTAGTCGTTGAAGTGGGCCAGCTGGCGGTCCAGGCGGCGGTAGCCCTCGAGTTTTTGAGCCGAAGAGAAAACGCTGCGACATTTGGAGCTCTGATGGGAATAAGATGAGAAGGCGAAAATTAGAACTAACAATGGATGCGTCGCTCAGGCAAATACGTCAATACATTCACAAGTATTGTGAAAAGTCACTGTGTTGATTAACAGTGTACCTGATTGACGAACAGCGTTGTCACAAATTTCCCTGGATTGAAGACATCCACAACCTTGCGGATAAGCTCATCATAGGATGTCTGGGAGAGGTTGGTTTCAAAGCTGACATAAGAGAACTCTGGTTCAGGGGTGATGTGAATCGTCCAGTAAGTTCCCTAGAAAGAGAACCAGTCTTAATCACAAGTTTAGATAACGTTTCTCAAAGAAACAGCCTTAAATGTGTTGCTTACATCTGTTTTCATTCCATTCATGGAGTATCCACAAGGGTTGAACATTGTGGCATCAATCACTGAACCTGGAATCAGGTCACGAATTCCACTCATCTGTGAAGACACCAAAGACAACATTCAAGCAGGGCTGGGCCATAAAACCAAAATAATTGCAATATAATTTTCCTCAATACAATTATAATAAAAGTTAAATGTTCGATATAATGTTTATGCGCTAAAAGCGGACCGGAACAGCGCTGCTCGTTTGAACCGCGTCACACGGACCATTCATCTGCTCGGCTCAAAGTTCAAAAAAGACTGAAAAAGGATTTTACTTAAGTTAACTCATGCATGTTTTGATCATTATAAATGTTTTGAATATTCTACCTCAGATCTGCGAGACGTTAACCTGTTTGGCAAGTTTTTGTCATGTTCTGTAGCTTAAAACACAATTAACAGTCTGGTTTCTGCACCTTTCACCTTTGAAGCAAAAATCTGCCTTTAAACTTGAAAGAAATAAAGATTTGATATTTATTGTGGTAATTATTGATATCGACGGATAATTACAAATTTGAATTATTATTTTTTGGCCATATCGCTCAGCCCTTCGTTAAAGTCACACTCACAAAGAAATACTGGCTTGTGCATTTACACGGTACTTCACAGACGTATTACCAGGGTCTTCGTTTCAACATGACGTGCTTTCTGAAACGTTCAAAGTGCGTGCTGATTTCACTAACGGACCAATTAAAGAAAAGAAATGATACTGCAGAGCAGACGTGTTGAAGGTGAACCGTACACGAGTGACATCATTAGCAGAAACACCGTCTTTCATGTAGAACTGGTCCATCACAGCTGGGTCAAGGTCACTCATCAGAACTTCTAGTGTCTGGTCCGCCTGCTTGTTCTCCCAGTATTCCGGCAGCTCCAGCGTAAACAAATACCTTCAGGACACAGACGACCGGAATACCATGAAAATCTCATCGAATTTTTTGCTTGTTTTGTTTTAGGAAAAGCCAAATGCTCAACTAACCCAAAATGGGAACAATTGTATTTACCTAATAATTTATGAAACAGTTCTCTAAAATGAAGAGTTTCCAATGCTAAAATCTGGCTTCACAGTGAGAGATAAATTCATAATGCAACATTTAACCGTTCCTCATAATGGTTTATCTGCAGTGAGATAGGATTGTGGGAAGGTTAGATGATGTAAACCTCACCAGCAGTCTGAGTTCAGACGTCCCATACAGTAGGCTGCTCCATCTGTGCATCAACAGAGAGAACATAAATAAATTAAGACACCTTTATTATTCAGTCAGACACAATACTTACTTAGTACTATTTCATACACAATTTGCTGTGTCTCATTTTCATGGGTGTGAAACCGTACTTGGAAAAATCTGGCTGAGGAACTCGACTTCCTCCTGGAAGTTGCGGTGAGGGAACTCTTGATGGGTGGGCTTCATAAAGTTTTTACGAGAATAGAAGAAATTCTGAAGAGGAAAATGAAAAAGAGATGATCAAGTCAAAGATATACATTTGTACAACACCGAGATATACTTACAGAACATTGTGATGGAAAAAATACGACCGGAAGAAAAATTATAGTTCAGTGCCTTTGCGCAATGTTTCATCCCATCTCATATTTCTTCCCATCATCATGTCCCTTTAGCGGCTCTGTACATACTGAATACTACCAATGATTACTCTTTATGATATGACATCACATCTGAATTGACTCACTCTTCACTGAGACTGTAAAATCTCACATGAACTCATAAACCTGATGTTGCGGATGAACTTCTTAAGAATGTTATCATCTCGCATTACTGTGGTTGGAGATAATGTGCAATAAATTATCTTCCCTTAACATAAACCTGAGTGCATGCACCTGTGTGTGTGTGTGTGTGTGTGTGTGTGTGTGTGTTACCTCGATGGCATCAAAGCCGCAGTACTCGCGAGCCAGTTCCAGCAGTGGCACCAGTGCCTGCAGTAAGAGGGTGGTTCCGCATGTCTTCAAAATGAAACGTCTCTTGGAGACAAACATGCTACTCTCACTGACAGAGACAGAGAGAGAACTGGGTTACGATAATATTTTGTAGCCAATATAAAAAGAATAAACATTGTAAATATCAATGATTTTAATGCATTTTTCCACACCCACTCGTATTACAACCCATAACAAAAATGCCTATAGAGATGGGTAGTTTGATTAATTGAACTGAACAGTCCATCTCAGTTAATGGGTTAACACAGTTCAGCGCTTCCAGGTTCTACGTCAGAACGGCGACTCATTATTGGCCGGCTCCTGCATCAGAATCACACGCATGCGTCGTGATCAGCATCGGCCGGTAATGAGTCGGCGTTCCGTTCACCTTGAAACCGGACCTTGAAAGTGTTGATTATATTGCCGTCTATGGACGAGTCATAAACCTTTCGGATTTCATCAAAAATATCTTAATTTGTGTTCTGAAGATGACCGAAGGTCTTACGGGTGTGGAACGACATGAGGGGAAGTAATTAATGACAGAAACTTCATTTTTGGGTGAATTAACCCTTTAACTTTTTTTTAGCTACTTCAGCTGAAATACATAAATGCCAATATCTAAAAAGTAATTATTTCAGACAGCTATTAATAGTTTTGATCCAAATCCCCCTGAGACGCTCTCTGTTGGTATTAACACGATAACAGCGTATCAGCATCGTGATATAAACATTCAGTGCCTGCAGAGACACCAAGGCTTTATGCTCAGTGTCTATCAGCATTCATTAAACACCCGTACTTAAAGATAGCATGTCTTTAAAGACTATATGAAATTACATATTTAACTTCTGTAACTTGATGCATTTCTAAATTGAACAATATTCACACAACAAAGAGTCATTTTATCTTTAATCATTTTTTAACCAATTAAGAAACTGGTTTTATTATATTTCTCTGTGGGGAGAAATCTTAATTTCATGTCGATTTTAAGGCGTTGCTCAATGAAAGAAGGAGATGAAGCTTTGAAGAGGACTGAAGGATTAGTGCGTCATTACAGTCCAGTCCTCTGACCTCAGGACAGACAGACAGACGGACGGACGGACGGACATGTCAAAAGCTCACCTGAGTATATAAGCTTCCTGCTTGTCAGTCTTTGTCACACTTATAATCAAACAATGCACATTCTCCAGAAGTTTGTCCCACTCAAATCTGAAAATGTAGACAGAAAGAGAAAATTAAGACTTCATTTATTATTATTAGGAAACATTATTCTATTATTTTCTACATTAATCTAAGTAGGTAGGCTACTTTTTATATTTGAAAAACACTTTCCAAACATTGCAACAAGCCAAAGTAAGACTTTCTGACATTTTGTTGAAATAAATAAATACACTGATTAAGTATGCAGCTCATTTAAGGATACAGCACAATGGTGCAGGATGGACCTCTGAACTCAGATTGGGTGGGTGTTACGGTGCGTCTCTGAGGTCATGTGCTCTGCGGCACATACGCAGCTGCTGGTTTGTTGAACTCGTGGTAGAGATCTCAAATTGCACACATATGGCTCAAGCTCAGGTGGCCATTTGTTGTAAGAGGGTGGCATTCAAGAAGATTGTGAATAAAACCAGGTTTTATTTTGCAATAACCATCATATTTTTACATGATTCCACCTATAACTCCGCTATTACTACAAGCAGTTATAAAGTTTGGTGTCATAAAAACATTCGACCACAAAGTTGCGATCACAGGGCTCTAGACTATTTCTGCCACAATACCATGGTTACAGTTAGCGTTACTACATTAAATCTATGGTGAATGTTGGTGATTTGTGGACTGAAATGCCTTCTATAACTTGTTCATTCCTGGTTTCCCATCAGCGCTGTTTGATCTGATATCTGTGGTTTATAACAGAATTCTGCGCTGAATCTGAATGTTTCTCAGTAGATCTCTCAGCGATGTTATTAATTCTGTGGCAAATTCAAACGTTTTCTCGCTGGACCTCCCAGCGCTGTATAGTAACGGTGTCACGTGATCGAGAACGGCTCGCGAGTAAACCTGTTCTTCTGAGCTTGCGGGGCTCGGTCTATTATTGCGAGCGGTCTGCGCTGTGCAGCTCAAACAAGTAGTTCGGTTTTGTTTCGTTTGATGTTTCTCATGTGCAACAGATATGGCAGCTCTTATCAGCTGGGCAATGTGATGGTGGCACCAGCAGGAAAAAGTGTGAACATTTGGTCTCAGTCTGGAGCCCTGAGTCGACCAATCATATTCAAGAATTCCAGAGAAATTTATTTCCCCCTACTCAGATTCATTGAAAACACCCACTGATCTCTGTAGAGTCACCTGGGTGACACACCTATGGAATATATTTGTTACCGTATTGTCAAATAAATAAACATATGCAAGATATCATACTAAAGAACGATGTGTGACATGTAAAGGCCGGGACACACCAAGCCAATGTCGAAGAACTAGCGGCGACGAGAACCGACTGCGTTGTTGCTCCTCGCCGGCTGCGTCTCACTCAGAAAGCTGCGCTTGAACACACCAGAAGGACTACAGACGACTGTCAACTAGCATGTGCGTTCTGCGTCTGCATCTGTCTATATCTGCAGGTATCAATAGTCTGTATTCGTCATTTAAAAAGAGAAACTGAAACCAGAACTGCAGATAAAAGCAGCGCTTGCTCCATATTCAATATCAGTCATGATGATCACTTCATTCCAGGTGGCTCAAATTGTTTTGAAACTATTCCCACACTGGAATGCTCAGGTAAGATGATGTAAAATTAGAAAAGGCTTCTGTCTGTGCGGTCTTAATTTCTTTGCTCGCTTTCATCACTTCCTCTTTTATTCTCGTGCACTGAACTGAACAGCCAATCAGAGTTCTCTCACCATGTGACCGATGCAGACAGACGCCGATTCAACATGCCCGATCAGCAAAAATACCCCCGACGATGTCTATATAGTGCCTGGGGTGTCAGGGCCTTATAGTCGTCACACAGACAAGGTCAAACTGATTCCAGAATATACCAAAGTAGTAACGTGACTCGCTAGTAATACACAGATTAGGTTTCTTCTCCATAAACCATACATAGTTTATTACAAAATAATAAACTACAGGTGGTTTGTTATTAAAATTATAAAGGTACACATTAAAGCTGCATGATTAATCATTAAAAGAATGCGATCTCAATTCAAACATCCACACGATCTCATTCCTAAATCACGTCCATGTGTATTAAACCTTTGACAAAAATCACACACATCTGCGCTTGCGCTGCCGCCGAGAAAGCAGCCAGGCCATCTAGAAACAGCTTCACAAACAATCTCGTCAACCACACTCATTATTTCGATGTTACAAATATTCAAATTATAACAAAAGTACTGGGATAAAAGTTTATAGTTCGTATATAAACACTGATGTCTACAGTAGCGATCAAAATAGAGAAAATCACCTTTTGAAAGTAACTTGGCACTTTAAATAAAGATTGTATCAGTTACATCGTTACACCAGTAGGTGGAGACAAGTGACTGTTAAAAAATGTGTTTGTCATTGAATGATTCATTCAAGAGTAATGAAACAAGTGAAGTCTTTATGAGCGAGTCATTGAATCATTCACTCAAACCGATTTAAAAAAAAAAAAAAAATTTTATGTTCAATTAATATATTGTCAGACCCTCTAGTAAATTACATGCATTGGGTTTGTCTGTGCAGCTCTAGTTCAATCTCAAAATATGAAACTCCGTTATTAACACATTGCATTTTTAAAATGATAATTTAAATTGTGAAAAAACTATTTCAATATTAATGTAACTAATGTATAATATATTAAGTGTACTTGTTGATATGAACTACGAGCAGTGATGGCAATCAAAACATTTTGATTCATTTTCGATCAAGCTGCAATTGTTAAAATAAACAAAAACTGTAAAAGTATTATTTGATTGTGTGTGTATAGAACATAAAACGCTGGCCATGTAATGAGTGACTGGACAGAGGCCGGTGTGAGCGCAGTGAAGCGTTTCCTCACGAGGGGCAGTTTCTCCTCCTGACTGATTTAAACACAAGCTGTGCTCAGACTCTAATGATCCTCTTTCTAGTGTCTCCGAGAGCGTTAATGCTTTCCCGGAAGTAAACTAATACCCTCATCACTCATTCTGACAGCCGTACCCTGAGAAACCACAGAGATCAGCTTTCAGTGCTTCAGAGAAACTGAAGGGACGGCGTTACGCCAGGATACTGTAATGTGCTCATTCACGTCTTACACACATACAGTCTACATGAGCTGAAAAGTGTTTTATTTTAATGTTGTTGACACGTGAAGCATTGAACCTTACAAAAATTACATAGTATAAATATAAAATGCACTGTGAGAGAGAAAACATGGTAAACTCTTGTTTTTGGAAACCTATTCCATTATGTCATTTTACGACCCTTTTTTTTAGTAGAATCATAGTAGGTTTTTGCTGTCAATATGATTCATGGTATCACTACTGAACTTTTTTTTTTTTGTAGCAATAGACTGATAAATCTACCAATATTTTGAGAATATCAGTATTGGCCAATAATCATGTTCATTAACAGACAGTCTATTTGTCCATCCAGCCTTGCCAATTGTAATACACACTTTTTTTAGTAGCAATTTTATGCTTGTCTCATTTGTAATAAAACACTATTATATAGCCCTGTCGACATCAAGACAAAAGTTCAACCATTCCTGCATGTTTAACTGTTGTACTCGTAGGCTGGCAGTGTTTGAAGCGAATGTGTTGTTTTGCGTCTGCATTAATTCAGCAGTTCACAGTCGCTGACCGCAGGAGACGCGTGTGTGCCGCTGCAGCCGTCCGGCGCTACGCACATAGATATCTACCAATGAGCGAGCGGAACTCTCGGCCAATCACTGTGCGGGGGCGGAGCTTACGACGTGTGACGCAGACGCGTGACTTTCACATGCAGGCTGCAGCGCAGGACCAACCGCCATGATAGTTCCCAAAAATAGAGCCCTACATGCAGTCATTGACATACGCATGTTCACATCACTGCAATTAAAATGTTCAGAGAAATACGCTTTAAAAGCACTTGTGGAAATGAACATTAAATCCTATAAACGTCATATCTGGTGGTGAAGAAAAGAAGCCAAATCCATGCAGAATCCGTTCATTTTAGTGCCCAGATATGATGGTGTGTTTGCTATGGCGCCATATCAGCTAGCTGTAGCCACTGGCTAATCTATTGATCAACATTCACTCTCACTGAAGCGAATCAATAACGGTTTCAGACAGAAGCAGAGCTGATCCAAATACAGCAAAACATCAATCTGATCGAGTGGCGACTCAAAGGATGATAAAAGATATCAACAGAGCAAGAACACTCAAAACCTGTATCAAGATGTTGGATGAACATGTTGTTGATGTTGGAATCATTTAAGTATGTGCTGCAGAAGAGCTCTGGAGGTTCAGCAGCTCCATGACAGCTCAGATGAATGGGTGAAAGGGGGATGGTGTCAAAAAAGGCCAAAACTGCTGATCACGCCACGGGTGACAGAGCCAGCGCCACATGTCAATCATCCCGCAGGACTATTAGTGTGACAATACTAACGCCACTGTCGTGTTTTAGACGTTATTTAACAGCCAGAGCGCCGCTGATTGCCGTGAGTCAGATCAGTAAATCTGGCTCGGTAAATCCAGCCTGACTGAATTAACGTTACGACTGGCACGGACTCACTCACCTGGGGATAGCGCGCAAATCCCCGGCTCCTTTGGCTTCGTCTTGTCGGGAGAACCACACCTCCAAGAGCTTCTCGGTCCCCTCGAAGAAGTGTGCACTGCTCTCTTCCATCGTGAGACAAACAGACCCCAACAACAGAAATTAAAGCGTCGGATGGAATCCCAATTAATTAGTCCTTTATTGGTAGTTATAACTTATTAGCTTAGTTACAGTCCTTGAGCAGTCCAGATGTAGTTGCCTTGTTTTTTTTTACCGTCTTCCCTTTTACAGAGAATACCGTGGGCGAGTGCTAGCTAATATCGCCGGCCATACTGTGTAAGCGCAGAGTGGCATCTGCGCGGGGCTTTTATTACCTACTCGCCAACGTCATCGTCATTGTTGCCAATCACGGCCAAGAGGCAGCCCCCGTGTCAGCAGCGATTGGCTGTAACTGTTGTCAATCAAATTAGAGGTTGCGTAAAGGTACAAGTGTCGCATATGGCCTTGCAGACGAATTAACATTTGCCTTGCTATAACGCTGCGCATAAACAAGTAATTGGTGTCCGTTTATTCACTAGTCTATTGAAGAAAAATTGTGTATTTTACACATTTTATTTATTATGTGTGACTACCTTGAACGTTTTGAGGACGATAAGAGTTATTAATTTACTCATTTTCTGGAATTATAGCTAATGCAGAGATTGTATATTCCAACAACCAGAAAAAAATGTGCATTTTTGAAAGGGAATGGAACGACGAAGGAACGACGTCCACATCGCGATTTGCGCGTTGTAGTTTTACACACGTCCTATCGTCGTTAACTCAAACCGACGGACTGATCTGAGAGCACTACAGTTCCCAGAAGGCCATCCGCAACAATAAAATACGTCACCGAGCACGTGACCATTAAGTGGAGCCGACCAAAATCCCAAACAAGGAAATGGTGGGGTAATAAAACGATCGGATCATTTAATTAATGCATGTAATAATTAATATTTTATTTTATTGTAAATTAAGAAATATTTATGGGTTAAAATGGACTACGACTTCAAAACGAAGCTCGCCGCCGAGAGGGAGAGAGTGGAAGATCTGTTTGAATATGAAGGTTGTAAAGTGGGTCGCGGCACATACGGGCATGTTTATAAAGCGAAGCGTAAAGACGGGTAAGAGACACGCGATTGATTGACGCGTTTCACTCACTGCACGCGCTTCTACTGTCACTGATGTTCTTGTGTATCGGGGGAATTACGCTGTAATCTCTACCGTGTGTGATTGTTTTTGTTTTCATGGACGCACTTCAACGGTCCACCCCCAAACCAACGTGATGTTCACTGTTATGCAGGAGTTCACGTGCTTATATATTCCTATATGCAGCAGTTCATGTGTTCATATTATCGTGAGTGCAGGAGTTTATATGCTTCGATGTTCAGCAGTTCATGTGTTCAGAAATCCAGCAGTTCTGGATGTGCAGGAGTTCAAATGTTCTCTGCGCGCGCAAATTCACCTTGGTTTGTGCAGAAGTCCACATTTTCCTAAAAGCAGGAGTTCTCGTGTTCATTAATGCATGTTTATATGTGCAGAAGTTTATACAGCATGTACATATGTGTAGGAACTCAAAATGTTCATCGGTATGAGTGTTCATTCATATATTCAGTTGTGCAGGAGTCACTAGATGAACAAGTTCCACTCAGAACCAATAACCAGTGATTATACCTGTTAAAATGGTGTCATGGTGACGTATGTGGAAATACTCTAGTGACAGCGCGGGTTTTTTAGGAAGGCACTGCAGTTGAGAGCAACTTGGGAAACTGACTTCCTTCCTAAATGTGATATGAATCAACCAAAATGTGATAAAAAAAAGACAGAGTTTAATAACTGATATACTAGATTATTTGTTAGTCATACTCATATAAATGTGAAGGAGGCAGTATTTCAGATGCATTCTCTTCATTGACAACTAACGTGTTCACACTACTCGCCTTTGTTTACTACAGTCGAGACGAGGCGTTTGACATCTTGAACCCCTGATGTGTTTGTCTGAGCAGGTGTTTCTGTCTGTCATGGTGGAGCTGCTGTTCAAGACAGGAAATCTTGATTTGAGATCTAGAAAGTTTAAATTGAAATGCTACTTCAATTTTATTAAAATAGTAACCACCCACAGAAGAATATTAAAGGGTTAGTTCACCCAAAAATGAAATTTCTGTCATTACTCTCCCTCATGTCGTTCCACACTTTTTTCATCTTCAGAACACAAATTAAGATATTTTTGATGAAATCCGAGAGGTATATGACTCGTCCATAGACAGCAATATAATCAACACTTTCAAGGTCCAGAAAGGTACTAAAGACATGGTTAAAACAGTCATGTGACTGCAGTGGTTCAACCTTAATGTTATGAAGAGACGAGAATACTTTTTGTGCGCAAAAACAAAACAAAAATTCAACAATCTCTTCTCTTCTGTGTCATTCTCATACATTGTTTACGTCCAGTGCTTCCAGGTTCATCGTCAGAACGCCGACTCATTATTGGCCGGCTCCTGCGTCAGCATCACAGGCATGCGTCGTGCTGATCACGTGATCAGCTTCGGCCAATACTGAGCCGGCATTCAGACGTAAACACAGAAGCTTCACTGTGTTACTGCGTCACCTGCGTAAGATAATGACAGGGAAGAGATTGTTGAATAAAGTCGTTATTTTTGTTTTGTTTTTGAGCACAAAACGTATTCTCGTCTCTTCATAACATTAAGGTTGAACCACTGCAGTCACATGACTGTTTTAACCATGTCTTTAGTACCTTTCTGGACCTTGAAAGTGTTGATTATATTGCTGTCTATGGACGAGTCATATACCTCTCGGATTTCATCAAAAATATCTTAATTTGTGTTCTGAAGATGAACGAAGTGTGGAACGACATGAGGGAGAGTAATTAATGACAGAAATTTCATTTTTGGGTGAATTAACCCTTTAATGTGTTAATAAATCAGTTTATCTTTACTACTTGTTAGCAGGTCAGATCGATGATGAAGTGTTTCTGAGGCAGTGGGTTTGTCTACTGATGCTCAATTGACTGAATGGCTTTATTTTCCATATATACTACACTGAAAAAATGTCTTTGATGTTTCTCAGTTTTTAAGGGTTAGGGTTAGGTCAAGCCACCTTTATTTATATATAGCACTTTTAGGGATGGGCATTTTTCCAAAATATTGTATTCGAATATTTCGGCTCGTAAAAAACTAATAATCAAACACCTACTTTACTTTGTGCACACCCCTACTTTATATAATACAGATTGTTTCAAAGCAGCTTTACGTGATAAACAGAAAATTACAGAATCAGTTCTACTGTAAGACGATAGTGTCGTTGTTCAGCTTCAGATCAGTGTTGATTCAGCTCAGTTCAATAACTGTAAAGTTCTTCAATTATGAAATGAGTTCAGTTCGGCTATAAAAGCTGTACAGAAGTCAATAGTGTCGTTATTGACTTTGAGTCAGTTCAATGTTGATTCAGTTCAGTTTCTTTCAAACAAGTAAGAAGTTACACAGCACAGATATTTATCTCCTGGTGATTCAACATACACTATAGACTTCATTCCTGTAGCCTCCGACAACCTCTTCACCACAAAACTTCAACATAACACAAACTCTTAAATGTCAAGCATGCCTTCGCTCAAAAACACATAATATCACCTGATCTGGCCCTGTGCAAGGCATGCTGGGGACTGAACGTCCACCCACTGCCCAGTTTCAGTTAATTCATGAAGTCCCATCACAAATTAAGTAAACTTCAACTTTACATATTTAAGTAGATGAGTGGCAAAAATTGTGTTGCTTGTTTTAGCGCATTTTAATGAAATAAATTGAACAAGTTTAGCCGCTGTGGCAGACGACCTGTCTTTTAATTTCATTTAAAAGATAATTTGTTCATCCTTCGCTAACTCTGAGAAGAAGTTCAGCTGGGACCTGTACCGGGATGAGCAAGCGGGATTAGTTTGGAGTTGGCAAAACCAACCCATCCAATCAGGCTTTGCTGGTGTCATGACGCTAATCATCAACTTTCTCTGTCAACTTTGATTCACTGAAGCGCATGAACATAGAAGTGTGACATCAGCAGCAAACAGCCAATCACATGCCTTGAGAAACTGATTCACTTCTCGCTTCACTCTTCTGCCGAAGATTACGAGAAAATATGACATTTAAAAATATGTATTATCTGTATATACGTATTTATATTAATTTAAACGAATTGTGTAATAATTTTTAAAGTACTGTAAAATGTCTCGTGTGATGGATTAAAGGTAAAATAATTATATAATAATATAGAAATCATACAAAATAATTATAAATAATCATTGTGTAAAGCCAGATGATTTTGTCCTCACAAATGTATGATGAAGTGACCTTTAATTTGGAGCAAGAGAAACTTGGGGCGTGGCTTTATTGCACGATCAGACATGTGTCACTGTGCTCACAGCTGATTGGTCCAACTGTGGTTTGAGATCTCTTACCTAGAGCATAATCTGCCCTGGAGCGTGAGTTCAATGAACGCCGCTAAAAGCCAAGCCACTTTCATGGTGCCTAAAGCGCAAACTAAACTGAAACACCTGGCTATGAACCATGGTACAGACCCCGATACAGAAACTGCTTGTTTCTCTGCTCAAACGGTGCCTGTAAAGTTCTGTGAAAGATAGCAGACTAAATACCAAAACATTTTAATTGTCGAGTGATCTTTCGTGTAGCCATTACCATTGTCCATACAACGATTTATCTCAGTTTTGAGAAGTGTAACTGTTGTTTTAAGAGTTAAAACCAAAGAAGTAATTTTTTGTAAAATATTTTGCTTGGGGAAAAAAAGTAACATCTGTATTTAAAATATATACCACTTAGTTTGATATTTTGTTATTTATTGCAATGATAGGCTTTAAATATACATATATAATTGTCTTCAGTGTTCAATCCACTCTGTAGACATATGTCTTTATGAACTGATATTTTCTGTGACTTTTGCTGTGAACAATCAATGTATTAAGATGAATTTCAGTAAATTGTATTGCGAATTGCACATAGCTTGCTTATTGTTTAACACATGATGTATTTATTGTAAATTAACTTCAATGATATTAGCTAACGTGTTAATACTTGATAATGGCTACTTTGCTAGTACTTGATTAGTACTTTTAATGCCATATAATGTTTAATTAAATGAGAAATATATTGTTATTCACGTCAATATTATTTTATTAAATATAATTTTAATGAAATACATTACATAATAGTTTATTAGAGTTTGTAATGGTATATTTACTGCATGAGTGTGGATGTGTTTCCTCAGCTGTGGTAATGTTGTGTTTGCTTTCACAGGAAGGATGAGAAGGAGTATGCACTGAAGCAGATCGAAGGCACTGGTATTTCCATGTCTGCCTGCAGGGAAATTGCTGTAAGTTACTCAGATGCTTTCGTTTTTAACGGCTTGGCTTAACCACATAAAGACGTAAGTATGTAAGTTTCACTGCTAGAGGCACTTATTCAAAACAACAATAAAGGCATAGTTTGATGATGCATGAATGATGGAAGTTGTCATCTTCACCTCCACATTCGATGGAAAGCAATCGAACAGAAATCCTGTTCATGTATGAGCTGATGTGTTAAAGGTTTATTAACGTTACTGTAGTATGAAGCAGGGCAGGCCGAGACATTTACCCTGCTGTTTTTATTATGCTTATATGCTGCAGTCGCTCCTTTCGTTTTGATCACTTAAATTCACATAATTTTATTTGCCTTCTAATGAAACAGCTGCTGAATTACTACTCATACACGTCACTCTATCTGACGGACTGTGGGGTAACGCAGCACTGTTTTCTTAGTCAAAACAATCATACTAAAATACATTTAGTGTGTTGAAAGTTCTGTTATAAGGTTACTCTGTGCGTTCGCTCGGTGACTGATATGAGACACTTGTTGTACAACGCAGTAAACTAGATCGATATTAGAATATCATATTAATAATTGCTGGACGACAACACACTGAAACACTGCCGCTTTAAATCATTGTTGGAAACATTTGGGATAATGTAAGTACACAAGTCAACAAAATATTTAACATTGTTCTAGTGCTTTTTGGACATTTTATTCCAAAAATATTAAATTGTGGTAAAAAATGTGTAAACAATAACATGTTAACATAGGAACCAACTATGAATCAATGTTTAAAATGCATCTTTGACATCGTTTTGAAAGTATAACCATAATTCTCAAACATTAGGCTATGTATTATTTTAGCTTGTTACCTTTAACCAACACAATGCTATGACCAGCTAAAAAAGTAAACCTTTTTACTTTTGCTTGGTACCTGGTAAAATAACCTTTGTGTTTAGTTTTGTCTAGAGCATTTGGGTAAAAAAAAAAGCCTGTTACAATTTATTTATCTTTGCCAATGCTTTCATACCAAAGTGACTAAAATGCATGTATCACTGACATGGGTTGCATGAGAGGTTTTTGTGGTTACTGTTAGCTAAGAGTGAATCCTAGATTTGGTGAATTTTGAAGAGGTGTGTCTTTGAATGTGGCTGGTGAGTCATCCGTTCTGCTGGTTAGCATGAATTGACCTGAATAAAACCAGAATTGGGTCTTTAGTCAATGAAATGCAATGACCTTTTTGATCTTCAAAAGAAATTACATTATGGGACATTTATGTTGCTTGTTTGAGAAGAAGATAACCTAAGACTTTGCCATTCATGGTATCAAAAAAGCAGGTAGTCTGTCCTCATTTGCTCATCCTCAAGTTGTTCCACACCTGTGTGTAGTTCTTTGCTCTGCTGAACACAAAGAAAGACATTTGGAAGAATGTCAGTAACCAAGCAGATCTCGTCCCCCATTGACTTTTCAATAGTATTTATTTTTCCTACTGTGGTAGTAAATGGGGGGCGAGATCTGTTTGATTACTGACATTCTTCCAAATGTCTTTCTTTGTGTTCATCAGAGCAAAAAAACTCATACAGGTTTGGAACTACTTGAGGGGGAGTAAATGAGGACAGAATTTCCATTTTTGGGTGAATTATCCCTTTAAGAGCTGTCTATGCTGCACTGTAAAAAATAATAAGCAAAATTTACTTAATTTTTCTTTCACAAGTTTTTGCACACATATTTAAGTAAATTTCAAGTAACTCTACTTAACTAAGATAAGTAAAATTAACAAGGAAAAATAAGTCATTTTAACTTGGCCAGTAAAACGTTGAGTAATTTCTACTTTGTTGAAGTTTCTTTTGCAATACATTTTACTCAAACAACATAACGCTGAATTAAACCATGCTTTTAAAGTGTATGCTTTACTTAGAAACATCTAAGAAAATAATACAATAGATATGGTGTAGACACCATGTCTTCATATTAGAAGTATCGCAGCACCTGAACACAGAGACCTCAGTACTTGGTACACGATACACAATGACGGTAACATTCGATGGATCGTTTTGAGTGTGAATGTGGCATTTGAACTCCAAATATCACAAAATGGCAAGTTACTAAACATAACCACAAAAGCAATGATAAAACAGTGTAAAAACAGCTAGAAAACAGTGAAAAATCGACCTCATTAATTATTCAAGGACCAGTGCATGATGGGAACACCCGTAACGGATGGGAGCGGGACAGCGGAGTTGGAGATCCACGTGCAGGCTTTAATAAACAGAATGAGTGTAGTCGTACAGGCAGAGGGTCAAACACCAGCAAACAGATACAGGAAGGCAAGGCAAAAGAGTAATCCAAACCCAGGCAAAGGTCAAGACAGGCAGCAAACGTTCATCAAACAAGGAAACAGTCCAGCGTCAAAACACAGGCAAGGACAAGGAACACGGAGACAAGGTAGAATACAAGGCAAAATCAATACTCAGCAATGTGTGTGTGTGTGTGTGTGAGTGAGTGCAGCTTATAAAGGGTCACTGATGGGAAACAGGTGTGAGTGCATGATTGGTTCCTAGGTGGGGAATTGTGGGAAATGGAGTCCATATAATGAAAATAGAGCACGGACCCTGGGCACATGTAACGACACCAGTATCGTAAAAGTTGAGTAGTTTTACTTAATTTTATAATGTTGATATTTACGCTTTAACTTCTACAAGCTTAAATTGAGTACTACTATAGAATTTACTTAGAATTTACTTCTTGCCTGAACTAACTTTTTCAAGTAAAAATTACATTTGTTTTTTCTGTAGTGTTTACTTCACCATAAAATCATTTTTTACAGTGTGTAGTCATAGAAGTAGAAACAGGAGTAAGTTATGAGTGATGGTAATGGATGATTAGATATATGATGTGACAACCAACTGGTCTGGTGTAATTGGAAAATAGCTTATTTCCAAGTACAGAGACCTGTGGAACTCCACTGTAAATCTTTTCAACAGTTATTAAAGAGGTTAAATCATGACGAGTCAAATTTTCCTTGATCTTTTGCGATATAATAACTGGATTTACTACAGGCTATAACTTTCAAATCTCACAATTTCTTTTTAAAAAGTTCAAATCCCTCTTGAAACTTATCTCATTACAAACTTACACAATTTGTGTAAGACAGATGAATGCATGAATGTGTGACCACATTTATCCAGTGACCCATCCATTCACAATGAGTTTCAAAGGTAATAATCAGGGAGATAATAATAACAACAACAACAAGGTAATAATAAGGTAGTATGGCAGAAGTGAGGTCAGCCACCAGATAAAAAAAAAAAAAAGAAAAAAAAAAGAAAATTCACTATGAAAATAATAATTATTAGGCATACTATAATTAAATTACCAAAAAAAACAAAAACAAACTGTGTGTGTAAGCTGACGTTTTGGGTGGCATTTGGTACACCACTGAAACACAAAAGACCATAGAGAAGACAGTTTTATGTAGCTTTTATTTGGCAAGTTTGATAACTGTTTTGAAAAGTGCAAAATATACAACATAAGAAGAATCCAGTGGGCAATATTGAGATGATAATCAAGTGAGATAGGCTGGAATATTTGGAATATATAAGTTGATGAAAGTAAAAGGTCAAAAAGAGACTTTCAGCATGTCTTGTATTTAATGAAGAACTTACTTCTCGACTGTTTATGAAGTATGTTCATACCGGCGTGATGAATCCAATCTTCAACCAGATGGAACTGGATTTAAATATTTTGAATGTTCCGATTCAGTGTAACCTCTGACCTGTAACACTGCCTGAATCATAATCATGCAGTGTCCGTTGTTGGCCAGAGCAGAACTGAGCAACTGAGTCTGGTTTCTCCCAAGGTTTTTTCTCCATTCTTGCTTAGTTGGGGACACTTAATATTCAAGAATATTACTGATCTGACTGTACTGAGAACTGAACTGAGCTGGACGATGATGACAACATCACTTCTCCAGAACTGCTGTATTGATAAATGAACTAAATTAATAACTAATGATTTCTACAAATGATGAACTTACTTAAGCTGGACAATGACACCATTTTTTTCTAGAGCTGCTGTACAGCCAAAATTATATTCCTGTTATCACTGTATAGCTACTTTTACACAATCTACATTGTAAAAAGTAAAATAAATAAAAAGTGATTTGACTTAAATATCCATGAATACATTTCCAAATTCCCTACATCCACCATCTGCATTAGGTCGTCCAGACATTATTCACCTACTTTTATACTGTGCATAAAGGTGTGCTACTCATTTGACACACTTTGTGCATATTATATAGAAGGTAAGTGAACGTATTCAGCATGAGGTGTAACATTTCACACTTTGTCTCTATACATTTATTGCAAGTTCTGTCGATTCAAATGAATCAATCAGGGAGTACGATTTTTAAATTGTGAACTGTTTATTTTGTTCAATATTCATTTAAAATATATATATAAAAAAAATCAAATGAATCGAGTAACTGACAAAACAAAATTCATCATGTGCTGGATCAAGAATCTGACAAACATATCCAGAAATACTCAGCTGTACCAACTTGACAGAACAAGACAACACTTCAAACAGGTGAAGTCGGAGGTGGGAATATCCTATTTAAAATGTCCACTTCCGACCTCACTGTGTTCCAGTCAATCATTTGTCACGATCACACGTACATCACACCGCATGATATATTTGTTATTAAATGTGCAATTCATGGGCATTCATTGATAAAGCTGAAGCAAGAAACAAGACAGGGAGCACATGAGAAGGAAAAACAAAACGCATGTAAGACCAATAAACCCTGAAACAGCCAGACAGGAGTTAGGATCCAACACTCGAGTAAAACACTCTCAAACGGTTGATACAGAAAGGCATAACCACTGCTGAAATAAAACACTTTCATTTCGTGGAAACTATAAGATAAAATACTGCTGGTATTGTTGTTTAGTTGGGCATGCAGGAAACATTTAAATGGTCTTAGGTCATAGTTGATCCTGCTTTTGACATCTAGTTATATTATGTTGTAAACACAAGTCAAGTCACCTTTATTTATAAAGTGCTTTATACAATACAGATTGTTTCAAAGCAGCTTTACTGTGATAATGATGGTTCAATGATGCAAACAGAGTTCATTTCGACTGTTCAGCAGCTCTAAAAGAAAACAGTGTCATTATTCAGCTGAAGTCAGTTCAGTGTTGATTCAGTTCCATTGTAAAGATCATCAATTATTAAATTACTGAGGAAGTACGATAAACACTATTATTCCTAAACAGCAGAAGGACTAAGCAAGAGTAAAATGCGGTAAAGTCTGTCCATATTGTGCTCTGCATGTCTGTGTGCTGAAGAACAAGTTTAGGCTGATCTTAACAGCTTCTGCAGCATATTTTAGTGTGGATTGTTTTGTGCATTTGTCACAATGTAATGCAGCTTTACAAATAGGCTGTTATGGATTAAAGGATGGGGGGCTGTGCTTTTCCAAACACCACTCATATATGGCCCATAAATACTTGTGCTTATTTGTATTGGACTGCGATAAATGCTCTGTGTCGCCGTCGCCACACAAACACAAGCTTGCAGGGGCAGTGTGTGATCTGATCTCTGGATTGTGGGTGTGTGATCTTTATTCTCAAACACAGTGTACGTCAGCGCCACCGATTGTCTTTCTGATAAGACTTTAAACACTTTACGATAAGGTTTCATTTGTTAACATTAGTTAACTACTTTAGTTAATATGAACAATACTTCTACAGCATTTATTAATCTAAATTAATGTTAATTTCAGCATTTACTAATACATTATTAAAATCAAAAACTGTATTTGCATTAGTTAATGAACTGTGAACTAACATGAATGGATGTATTTTATTAACTAACATTAAAAAAGTTGAATAAATACTGTAACAAATGTATTGCTCGTTGGTAGTTCATGTTAGTTAATACATTCGTTAATGTTAACAAATGAGACCTTATTGTAAAGGTTTACCGTCTTTCTCTTGGTCTCAGTTCTCTCTGAAATGTAATCGCATGCCTTTTAAGGTGTGGTCATATTTGAACAGTCTGATCATGAAACGGGTTCAGCAGTTTTACAGACAAACACACTGTTCTGGGAAAAGGGTGATCATGGCCTTCAAAGTTTTACACTGTTTATTGTGACTGCAGTCACGCAATCTTAAAGCTACGTAACACAATAACAATGTCAGGATCATGTTCTCTTTCTGTCACTGTTAGAATGAGTTCTCCTTCTTTGTTTGTTGTCATGGTTTCTGATTAGTGCACACCTGTTCCCTGCTCTGTTGATTATCAGCTGTGTTTGAAATCGCCCCCCATACCCTCATTCACTATTCCCTACATTACTCCACTAATATTGCTTGCTGTTTAATAATCATTTGACACTGGCAGCTCCAGTAGAAATGAAATGATTTATCTTGAACTGTGTCATGGAAACTATGTATAACCCTTACTTTAACAATTTAATAATCAATCAAAAAAATAATTTATACCTGTATGATATTACGCTGTACACTTTGGACCAGCGATTTGGAAAATGGATGGGTGATTCAGCTGCGGCTCCATCTTCTGGTCAGACACGGGAATTAGTTCAGCACGACCCTCACAGTGCATTATGGGTATTCGCTAGCCGTTGAGTGTAAATCGGATATACACTCATTATTGCGGTGCATTGTGGGATTAAATTGAGTGCACTCGATTATGTCCACTATGGTTTTGGACACCACTACAAATGGCTGTCCCCTCAAAGTGCCCTATTTAAGGGTATAGGGGTGATTTCGGACACAGCCCATGTTTATTTAAGCCCTCAGTTTTCCTCAGTTCAATGTTCTGCGTCGTTAATGGTTAATATTTGTAGTGTTTCATGTTTTTGGTGTTTATTAAACGTATCTTTTGTCGTTCATTCTGCGTCATGCCTATTCTTTGTGGATTTTACTACACAAAACCTGTGACAACACCCCTGTGCACAAAGCTTATTTTTTTACAATCTCTTTGTAAATTGCAATCATTTTAATAAAGTTTTTTATTAGTATTTTATTTTTTTTCTTGCAACAAGTTTATTATTTAGAATTTGTATGATTTATTAATGAAATGTTCAATACTCACAGTCTACTAGGTCATGTTTAGGTGTTTGGTTGCTAGGGTATTGTTGTGCAGTTGCTAAGAGGGTGTTATGGGTGGTTAATTTCTGGCCCTAGCGGCATAGAAGCACAAATGGCGTAGAAGTTCAATAATTAAGGACATAGAGAAATATGAGCAATAGTAATTTTTTTTTTTTTTTTTCGGTTAGCATTAATCCAAAATAAAATGCCAGGTCTAAATCTTAAACAGAACTATACCAAACAATAAGAACTTGTTTATTCACGTTACTATAACTCTGCACACCAAGTTGCTCTAAGTACCTGAACACAGAACTGATTCAGTAGCAGCACAATCAGCTCAGGTCTTTCCTGAGATTGAAAACAACTGCATAACAACATTGTTGTTGGGCTTTAAACGTCATGGGTGTTGAGGTCTCAGAAGGCCACGTTATGAGTCACGGCACTGAGCATTGTTGTTGCTCTGCTTGCAGACCATTTGTTCATTGAGTCTTGTTTAATAGTTTAATTAGTTTAATAGTTTATAAATAGTTTAATTTGGAGAGATTCTTTGTCTTGTGTTGCTGACTACAGTTCACGTACTTTTTGGACTTATGTTGTTACCATCAAACTAATAGAATCAAACTCTCTTTCTTCTCTCTCTTTCTCTCTCTTTTTTACTTTGTTGAAATAGCAAAACAATAGTCTTATTGTTCCAGGGCTGGGTGAAAGGGAACAGGTGTTGAAGTTTCTCTAATATAGGTTGGAAGTCATTATTTGGACTTGTTTTTTGAGGTCTTTTTTTATATGGCTACATGCTGTTGTTTGTGTTTTCTAGTTTTATTAGTTCCATTTAGTGTAAAAAAAATACCTCTAAATAAATCAAACTCTATAGACCTTATGCGCCAGAGAAACAAGTGCACCGCCATCTTTATAAATAATATTGTCTTTGAACTTCCGTTTTTGTGGTAGCTCTGTATATTTCTATGGCATCACTGTCAACGAATAATTAGCTGGTGAAGTGGATTCACTTATTGTAGAGTTAATGAAAGTTATCATGAGCATTGTAATGTTTAAAGCAAATGTCTTCACAAATATCAGTAGACCGGGAAGATTTTAAAACAAGCAGTTCATTCATAAATACGTAAGATCGCTGTGGAAATACAAACCGGAAGACAAAAGACAACGAGTGCAGCGCTGAAAAGGGGCGGAGCTACATAAGGTTATAGCTATCAGATGATATTGTTTATATTTTAAAAGATTGTGCCCTATTAAGTAGCTTCCATGCACACAAAAAAGTGCTCGTTGTACACTTTCAAACTGAACAAATCTAACCAAAAGGAACACTAAACAAAACTTTACCACCAAAATGTCACTGCACTTTCATCAAGCTAGCGGGTGCTGTGTTTTCACCAGTGTGTGCCCTATTGCTGGATATGAACAACTGATTACAATTTCTGTGGCTCTCTGAGACAGATTGATTTGTCCAGTATTGAATTGTAAATCATTTATTCAATTCAGTTTAATTTTATAGGGCTTTTACCAATACAAATTCTTCCATATCGGCAAATAAAATGACCCTACAAACCTCCTTTGAGCAAACAACAGGTTTTACCACATTATATAAATGCTTACTTGGGAGTTTTGTCTTTTCAAGATGAAAGTGCTCCACTCACAAACACCGCAGTATCACTAGAGTATATGTACCCATTTAATTACCTATTAACAGTAATTATTATTTATTATCAGGCAGTTTTATTGCAACAACTTAGTTCTTATAGGGAAAGTTCCTCTGGAGGAACCTGCCTTACTCTAGGGCACAATGGTGGTAGCTTTCACAACTTACAGACATGTGGTTACCAGCCCAAATCTGTACCCACTCGACCACACCATGTCATTGGATTGGCACAATGTGTGTGTGTGTGTGTGTGTGCGCGTGTGTGTGTGTGCGTGCGAGCGCGTGTGTGTACAGTAGTAACTAGGAAATTTCATTTACTTCCCATAATCTCAGTCAAATGCTTTCTGTGATCAGACCTGCACTAGCAGCGAAGAAGTGCTTCTAGACAAAACATTTTTATATGACGTTTTTAAATCATTCACCATGTTTTAATAGGGTTACATTTAGGACTTGGCTTGGCCACCCTAAATATACAGCACTTATTTAACTTTTTTTGAATATCTTCTGTTGTACATAGTGATTATTTTGGTAATCAAATACTCTATTAATTATGACTCAAATTTGAAAAATGTTTCGTTTTCTTTTTAAAATGTTTGTAGTTACAAGACACATGCTTCAGTCAAGGGTTTTGCTTTTCTTACAAGTTTCTGGGGATCTGGTGAGATTATAGTGTATTAGTGTATTGCTGTAGCAGTTGTTTATACTGTACTCTTCTGTTAATTTACTGCTCTGAATTAAATCATAATCATACTGCATGGCAGCATCCTTTGGGAGTTTTTGATTATATAACCGTTCCACTTAAGTGGAACTGTATTGAAATTGTATTGTATCAGACTTTGTGTTGCCTAACTTGCATTTCGACAAAAGAAAATTTATAAGAGTTAAACATTGTCGAGCTTAGTATGCTGCTGCATAAGCACATGCCAGCTCCCCTTAATGTTCACAGATTTGATTGCTCAGATGTAGGACACATAAATGTGTCTCTGCAGAACGGAAATCCTATCTTTATTTTGTGCCATATATGCAAATTCTACAAAGTTAATTTCACAAAAAGCAACAGACATGTGCAAGATTGTGCAATAGGGGAGAGAGGAGTCCGCACAGGTGGGAGAATACAACTTCCAATGAAAATTACTGGAGCACTTATGATGCAAAATTCACTTTTTACATTGTTTTTAAACATAAATGTGTGTTGGCAGTGTGTGTTAACAACCACCCTATAATTATAAAAATCCAACCACTCCTTTTTTTAATCCCCATTAATCATAAGCAATGTCTCAGAACAAGCTGTTTTCATTTCCTGAGCAGAATGACTAACAATATTGCAATTCCTAAAACCTTCAGATGGCACGTAGATTACATTCACGCTTTTGTAAGTTATTGAACCTACGTTCAGCGCAGAGAGCGTCTCTCTCGACCTGTATGGTGTTACAGAAAACTAGCTGTCCAGTCCGGTTCCGTTCACACAGCAGGGCTTCGTTGAAAATCTGGTTACAAGTCCTGAAAATTTATGGTTGTGTGAGTTCATTTATATGCGGTTGTCACCGCTGTAGACTTCCATATATATATTCAAATAATTGTTTGAAAAATATACATTTCATGCAGTCATTTGGGCCCCTTAAAGATTGTGTGTTGATGTGCCCCTGTAACAACTGTAACAAGGACACCCTAAAATAAAGTGTAACCCAAAGATGTCTGAAGAATAAACAGATGAATGAACAATAATATGTTTCTCTTTGTCTGCAGTTACTGAGAGAGCTGAAGCATCCGAATGTCATCGCCCTGCAGAAAGTATTTCTCTCTCACAGTGACCGCAAGGTCTGGCTCCTGTTCGACTACGCTGAGCATGACCTGTGGGTGAGTGTATACTTGTACACTTTTTGTATTTTAATACTTTTTTTTACCATGTGCTTTATGTTTCAGATAAGTTTTAGTTAGGTTCAGCAATGCTTTGATAGTTACACTTCAGTTTTTATCTTATGGACCAATTTCTATCTCTTTTTTTCACCATTTCATTTTAGGTTCAGTCTTGTATGACTTTCCTTCTTTTCTTCTTTCTTCTAAACACAACAGCAGATGTTTAGCAGAATGTCTGAGATGTGCTCTTCCATACAGTGTAAGTGGATTGGGACTGGGGTTGTCAAGATCAAAAAGCATCATAAAACGAGTCCATACTTGTAAATTATATTCAAAATCATCTAAATTCATATGATTGATTTGCGTGAAATTGACTGAAACTTAAGTTATTTTGGGTATTCACAGAACATTTTGCGTTGAAAATCTAGCTTAATAGCCATAGTTACCATTCACTGTGATTTTTAGGCAGAGAGCAACTTGGACATTCTGCTATAACGAAACTCTTTTTGTGTTCCAAAGAAGAATGAAAGTCATATGAGTTTCAAAAGACTTGAGAGTGAGTAAATGATGACAAAGTTTTCATATTTGGTTTAGATATTCCTTTGAGAAATCAGCTGAGAAAGCTACTGAACATTTTACTAGTTATTTATATCTAAAATATTGGTAACACTTTACAATAAGGTTCATTAGTTAAGCATTAGTTAATGTATTAACTAACATGAACTAACCATGAGCAATACATTTGTTACTGTGTTTACTAATCTTCATTACCGTTAGTTACGTAACGTTAATTCATAGTTTGGTCATGTTAGTTCACAGTGCATTAACTAATATTAACAAGATTTTAATAATGTATTAGTATAATTGTTGAAATTAACATGAACAAAGATTAATAAATGCTGTGCAGTTCATTATTAGTTCATGTTAACTAATGAACCTTATTGTAAAGTGTTACCAAAATATTCAAGACCTTTGAGGAAATAAGTCACAAAAACTTAGTTACACCTTCAATATATGTGTGTACGCATCTTGGCTCCGGTTCACACAGAAAGCATGTTGTGATCCACTGTGCTTCTTTGTCATTGTTTATCTATGTAAACGTGAGCTAGACGGGTGTCTTTGACCTCTGCGCCATGTGTCACTCTGTCAAGTTAAAAGAAGTTCAACTTTGTCGGAGCTGATGTCCTCATGAACAGTTCTACGACATGTAGCGCCGTTATGCTTTGGGTGACCCGAGTTTGAGTGTCTTCTGAGTTTGAGCTTCTGGTCCTTTTCCGATACTGCCACAAAAATGGCAAAAAAAAAAAAAAAAAAAATCTTCAGAAAAAAAAGTTATTTTTTTTTTAAAAACGAGACCCTGGCTTCTTTTTTTTATTGATCATCATTGCGGCTCTGTAGTTTTGTTTCACACTACTGTGTGATATCTCACTTTTTTAAAAACAAAAACACATTCGGTGCAAACAGCCCATCTGTTATTCTTTAAAGATTTTAAGATGTTTTTTTCAAAGTAAAACATTTTTTTATTGAATTATTAATTTATAAATATCAAATCAATAGTTTTTGGTGAGTCGCACTACATTTCACACCCTGAACTAACTTTGCCATGTAAAATGGTCAGATATGTCAGATATTTTTAGAGACTTTTTGACTTTGACACTCAGTCATTAGACTCTGCAGGGCTCCTCTCTCTGTGATCATATTGTATTTGCATGTTGATTGAACTGATGGTTGTCAGCTGATCAGTGAAAAAAGTTGCAAAGTCATCAGTAATGAGAGAGATGTGAGAGGAGAACAGTTTGCTCATCACTGATGTTGATTTGGTAGTGTGTGACCTTGACAGCAGAAACACTACAGGAAAAAGATATCTTGTGATCATAAGAGCTCATGCCTATTCACAACTCTCACAAACTCAGTTTTGACCCATTCTTGTGTTTTAGCACATCATAAAATTTCATCGAGCATCAAAGGCCAACAAAAAGCCCATGCAACTACCGAGGGGGATGGTGAAGTCTCTGCTTTACCAAATCTTAGACGGCATCCATTACCTGCATGCCAACTGGGTCCTGCACAGAGACCTGGTGAGTAGTTCCGCTTTTTTACATTCAGTTAAGACTTGGAATTGGTTGACAGTGTGAACGCAGCCAGAGATTCATAAATTATTTTATGTTCTTCATAGAATATTAAGGGCAGCAGGCAGTACAGTAGAATTTGGCTGCAAAGTGAAATTCAGTTGCCAAAATTACATGCAAAATATTCAGGACACCCGTGCCTCCCTAGCAACTGACCTTTTCACTGTTAAGGGTTTGGAACATGGAAGGAAATACAATAGGGTAAACTTCTATAGAGGTGAATAAGAGACTAGAGCAAATATAATTCTTGCGTTTCCATTTGCTCCAACTTAGAAAAATGCATTTCTTCGACTTTCCAAAAGAAATATACAGTATAGATAGACAGACAGACAGATAGATAGATAGATTTCCACACACATCGACAGGCCCATGCAACTGTAAGCAGGGTTCCTACGCAGTTTGGAAAAGTATGGAATTTGATTTGAGTAATTTCCAGGTCTGGAAAAGTAAAAAAAAAAAGAAATCAGAGTATGGAAAAATATTTGTGTTTCCAGACTATTGGCTCTATTCAGTTTTCTAATTTATCATACCTGCAAACTAGTCAGTCACTTTATGGCGAAATTAGCGGTTTTGAATCAAAATACATCATTTATGTGAATCGTGTAGATCCAAAGAGATTTTTTTTTTTTTTTTTTTGGAGAGAGAGTGTGTGTGTCCCAAGATTCTCACAAGAATCGAAAATGGGCTACTTTCCCATAGACTGGATTGAGTCGCGATCTTTCTTGGCGCTCTGTGGCGTGACAGATCGCTGTAGCGCTGTGAACCGACCATCTCTTCCGCTTTACTAGTTACAGCACAAAATAAACATGATTGAACATCCGAACGTATGTTGAAAGATACAGTACAACTTACCGAAATCCATATCATGTCACAATTGTGAAATTAGTGTCAATGCTCAGCCCTAATGCCAATATTTTTTTATTTTTTTACTTGAAGCAAATGTTTTTTCCATTTATGTTCTTGTCAGAGTGCACCAGAATGCTTCGTTTACATGTTAAAATCACAAAAATCTTCTCCTGAGGGAGGATGCCCCCAGACCCCCCACAACAGTTTAGTTTGTACACATCACCTTTTTCACCTCTTTTGACTTTGCAGATATGTTTAGAAAGTTATGATTTTCTAAAATATTAGGAAAACTGCGATACTGCGCTTGTGTAGGCTACTCTATAAAATGCTCCGATACCAAAAACGAATATCGAGAACAGAACAAACAGAGAGCAGAATGGAAAAATCAGAGAAGGATGTCTATGAAGTAAATGTATTGAATTAATAGAATGTTAAACAAATTAAATATTTATGCCTATGTAGCGTGTTGTATGGTCGGAAAGGGAAACAAACTAAGTCACTACGCCACCATGTAAGGTATATGGTTTTAAGAACAGAAGGGCCTAGACGTGAATACTAAATACAAAACTTTATTTCAACAAACACTGATTTAAAAATCACTGAAAGACTGTAGGACCCGAGCTAGGGCAAACAAGAAGTAGAGAAGTAAAACATAGAAAAGGAGACTGAGGCTCACCAATGGCAGAAATCAATTGGAAGGAGGTCTGGAAATTTGAGTCTGGAAAAGTATGGAATTTTGAAATGGAAAATGTGTAGGAACTCTGTGTAAGGGACAGTAGAATTTGTCAGTGATTACTTTTATTAAGAAAAATAAAATGAATTTTTAATTTTTAATGAATTTAAAAAACTACAACATCTGATGAGATACGGGTGATTTATGGTCAGGCAGGATTATGCACCGCACAGATGCTCTGGATCTGGTAAAGTCTGACAAAATGATAAAAAAAAATATTTCTCCATTTAGTGAAGGTGTTTTGGCCTATTTAAAACATTTTCCAACCATGCATGCAGATTGTTTTACATAAGAAAATATTTTACAGTCAAAGTAAGAAGAAAGTAAAGTTGTATTTTGACTGTATTAGGCTCTTTTTTTTTCTGGTTTTGTTGCAGTGACAGACACAGAAACAGAATTGGACTCACCCAGTCCATCACTGGATCCTCCAGTCTGAACTAAACTAGAATGTGTGTAATGTTCAGCTGCTGTTAATGGTGACTGATATGGATTGAATCCAGTGGAAAGTGTCACAGTCTGATTGTCTCTCCACTGTTATGTAATCCCATCAATCCCTGCTGTGTGTGGATCAATAGCATACTCTGTGTCATCAACCCAGTTGTAAAAGAAATAGACTTTTTTTAGACCTCTCAACAACTGACTTCGAGTAGATGTGATTTAACAGCAGGATATTCAATGCTTTTGTATTTTGAAAGCATATGTTTCTTTTTACTGTCCTCAGACACAATTTGTGCAGTTTACAGTGAACATTTCAGCCAAAAATGTACCCAAAACAATTATTTTATTATTTACTTTCATTCCAAACCCATATGCTTGGATTTTTTTCTTTTTCATGCAACAATATTGCATAAACTATATATATCATGCTCCACAAAGAAGCAAGAAGTCACTTTCAGCTATAGTTATATGTAGAGGAGATTTGAAGTTTCTTCAAGAATCCTCCTTTTGTTTTCCATTGAAAATATAACAGCATATGGATTACATGAAGGTGCATTATAAAAATAAAAATAAAAACACATTTAATCACATTAAATCATTAAAACAGTCAATGACTGTCAGCTGTGGCTGCCAAACAAAAAACATAAAATTAAAGTTAAAAAAAAAAAAAAAGTGTTTCCTTAAATGTTTTATAGAAAAACACTTATTTTTATAACAGATCTCTCAAGATCTCAGCATCTTCACGTATTACAATCTAGACTTTAGTAAGAAAGAAATAAAGTTCTTATTGAGAATTAACAGAAGTTTCGATGTTGATGATTTATTGAAAATAATAAAGTTTGGTGTCACCATTATGGTGGTCAGTGTTTGCTTTAGTTGGGTTCTTGACCCATGACTTTTTAACATTAGTTTTTCTCTGGCTGCTGTAACTGTGTGTTTCTGATACATTGTTATGGCCAAAAATGCAAGAGAAACTCTGATCAGTAAAGTTGGTCACTTTTTAGGGATGGTGTAGTGTAGTTGTCATGTAGTAGTCTAATCTCTGATTAAATTGTTTAGTATTAGTTGTTAATTTCACATGCCAATACTACTGCAGAAATTCCTGCAGTGCTGTGAAAGATTTTATGAAGTCATTTTGCAGAAAATGTTTTGACAGGATCATGCCGACTCACACAGACATCAAGAATCAGCGTATGAATCTCAACAATGGTGACAGTCAACAAAATATTCAGATAAACATCAACTCTAAACGTCACAAAACAAACAACTAAAGTCACAAAAAGCTTTGTTGATTGTCAGTATTGTTGAGATTCATATGTTGAAGACACAACTCAAAACATTTTCTGTATAATGACTTAAAAAAAAAAAAGTCAGAATACAAGATTGTCATAATACTGATGCCACAATATCACAAGGCTGCTGTAAATCTTGTGAAATTAACACAAATGTACTCAGAATTTTGACTTTAAATGATATTAGTAAATCAGGCCACAACATGACTATATTATTACAAATGAAGAAAAAAATGCGAAAAGGGTTGGCATGATACTAGGGTTACTAAATGATAACAAAGTTTGTTTTTGGGTGAACTATCACTTGTTTGTGTTATGTTTGGGTGAAAACCTAAATGTTTTGTCTGTGCTGTTTCAAACTGAATTTAATTAATTTGAGGGTTTATTACTTTTGGGGTTTATAATCTGCTAGATATGTTGGCATGACTAGGAGATGCATTCAATGATGTTTATTCATATTCATATAAATGGCAATTACTGAAAAATAATTCCTGCTTTTCTTTTTTAACAAAAGAAAAAAAAATGTTTTAACATTAAAAAGATTTCAAATTTCTTAAAATGATTTTAAATGAATGACAACAGCAATTTTGAGATGGCAGTGTTCTGTCGATTGAATTACAGAAACCTTATGGTTGCTGTTCCCATAGCAACATACCCTCATTAAGGCTCATAGAAACTCAAGAGTCTTGGAATAATTAGAAGATCCCATTACTTACTGATGCAACAGTCAGTCACCCACAACCACAGTAATATCATCTCTGTGCTTTTCTGTCTGGCCATTTTATTTAATTATATTTCAAGGTAAAGCATATCATTTCTGTGTTAGTGGCACCAAACGAAATTGTGAATAAAAGTTTATAAACATACAGAAAACTGTCATGAAATAATTTTTGATCTCTTGAAAACATGGCAGAAAAATAAGTCATTTTGGAAATGTTATTTTTACAGTTCTGTTTGGCGCTGCTAGTACTAAAATAAATAAATAAATAAACATTTGTTTATTTATTATAATTGTAAAGTAAAGTAAGGTTTCCTGTGGTTAAAAAGTTTGGCATAGAAAGTACATTCACTTCAACATGGCCTGCAGAATTAACAAGAAACTCAAGAGTCTCAGAATTAAAACTCAAAATTAACACTCAGTAACAGCAGTGAAATGGATATTATAATAAAGATGATTTCTCTTACAATAGCTCCGCCCCTGCAGCTTCCCAGTGAGACTGAACATTTCCATAAACAAAACAGATGTCATGTCTGTATGGCTCACGCAGGTGTGAACAGATATACAGCCGCTAAGAAGTCATGACTTAATCAAGGCAAAAATCTGAATTATGTTGAAAATATCTGCTTCTGACCGTAGCATCCATTTGATGAGGTTGTTTTGCCAGAGCACTAAATGTTCACATGACATTCTGAGAGAAACAGATATGTAATTTGTGGTCATTTGTGACTTTTCTTTTTCAGAAACCTGCCAATATCCTGGTAATGGGGGAGGGTCCGGAGCGAGGAAGAGTCAAAATTGGTAAAAAGCTGTACTGGCTATATTGGATTGCAATATAATTATCAGGCCTATATTAGGTTGTCTTAGTGCAAAATGCCTTTAATTAGAGTCTGTAGCAAATTAAGTTTTTTTTTTTTTTTTTTTTGGCCAACTTTATTTTCTTTTTATGCGATATCGCCAGGCTTTAGAGAGCTTAGGCGGGCTATAGGTTCAGTCTGGGTAAATGTGCAGCCATTGTCTTACATAAGGCACTATTCTGGGTGATGACTGTTGAAGGCTGTGGACGCTATTTTTATCACCAGTGGAATTTGTTATTGTGTTTGGTTACACTGCGGCTTTCAATGTTTGCGTGAGCATTGGAGCCACTTCACTTAAGCAGAAACTACTAATTATTTAATCTCTCACTGGTTATGACACAATTTTAACTTCTCTTAAGTTTTGAAAATAGCAGCATTTCCACTTTGATATATTAATCAAATGATCTCTAGAATGTTTTCAATACAAATGTACGATTTTTTTATTATAGTTATGACACCGCATTGTCACTCTCACTACCCCTGAAACCACCTGTCCAGAGACCATAACACAGTCCTTAAAACGCAAACAACAACTGGTCTTTATTAGCAGATAATCTTCTCTTCCTCTGTAAATGAAAAACTAAATGCATAGCTCACCTAAAGCTGAAATGGTTTGCAAACAAGTGAGTACCTGTGATCAGAGTGGAGATATTTATGTGTTCTTGTGTTTGTGTGTCATAGCTGATATGGGTTTTGCTCGACTATTTAACTCTCCACTGAAGCCTTTGGCTGATCTGGACCCGGTGGTCGTCACATTCTGGTACCGAGCACCCGAACTCCTGCTCGGGGCAAGACACTACACCAAAGCAATCGGTAAGTTATGCATTGTGTGTATTTCAGGCTGTGCTTTTCCTTGTCATCCATATTTAATATTCTATTTCATTTTAGATATTTGGGCAATAGGCTGTATCTTTGCTGAGCTGTTAACGTCAGAACCAATCTTCCATTGTCGACAAGAGGACATAAAAACCAGCAATCCTTTCCATCATGACCAGTTAGATCGCATATTCAGCGTCATGGGCTTCCCAGCAGGTGACTGACCCTTAACTTATCAACCCTTACCTCCCTCTCTCCCTCCCTCTAACAGCAGCATGTTTCCATTAATTTTATGGTCTGAGCATTTAGTAGAAGAAAGTCGTACTTGCTCTGCAGCAGCAGCGGTGAAGCAGATCTAGTCCGCCAAGACCAAACCTATGTACATTCCATTTACATTAATAAAGTGTTTCATAAACTATTGAGAGAGTTGCCAGGACTAATTTACTGTTTTGAGTCTTTTGTTTTGCCTTACGTTTTACATATTCTGAAGCTGTTTTGTACACTGATACCAGACTCATCAATTTGACATTATGAATGATATAGTTTTGTGGGCTTATCTGAAATAGATTATACCACAATAATGGATGAAAATGAACATGAAAATGATATATGGTGCAGCAGCTGCCTGCAAAACGTTGGACAGAATACTCTGGAAAGATAGCAGACACAGTTTATATACTGTTATTATCAGACTTTCTGCCCATCTAAGAGTTCTGTTCATTTTATAGACGTAACTCAGACAACACGCAGCATAGTTAGTTCTACTCATGGATTTCTGGTTGTTACTAAGCGTTGTGAAACTCCCAGGGAGTAGCTTCTTTGTTTTTGGTCCTGTTTTTTGCTCCTTCATTAAAATCCCACCACTGACTGCAGCTGAGTCCTGTCCCCAAATTACCCCGTTTAATGTTGATTTTTAAGCAAAATCTTTGATTGTAAAATTACTCGTGCCATGATAAAAGTTATTATGCCACCCACCCTAAGTGCACTCCTGGTTCTGGGGGCTGTGCAGGGCAGGCAGTGTGAAACAATCTTTAAACATTTTGACTTAGGCAATTATAAGCTGTTATATGCACAAGTACAACATAAATGTATTTCGGTTGCACTTTATTTTACAGAATGTGCACTTACAATATACTTACCTAAGAAAGTACTGGGTAATATAAAGTAATTACATGGGTTAAGTTTCGGTTTAGGGGTAGGTCCGGGGTTAGTACCTAGATATTACCCACTTATTGTAATTACTATAATAATTACATAGTATGTACATGTGGAACAGGACTGTAAAATAAAGGGCTACCTATATTTCTGTTTCTCTGTTGATTTGTTCTGAGTGATTCGTGACTCATTAGCAGTGTTCTTTGTACAGCGGTGGTCAGAATTATTGGCACCCTTGGTAAATATGATCAAAGATGACTGTAAAAATAAACCTGCATTGTTTATCCTTTTGATCTTTAATTCATAAAATTAGCAAAAATCTAACCTTTCATTGAAGGAAAAGAATTGAAAGTGGGGAAAATCACATTATGAAATAAATGTTTTTCTCCAAAACATGTTGGCCACAATTATTGGCACCCTTTTATTCAATACTTTTTGCAACATCCTTTTGCCAAGTTAACAGATCTGAGTCTTCACCTATAATGCCTGATGAGTTTGGAGAACACCTGACAAGAGATCAGAGATCATTCCTTCATACAGAATCTCTCCAGATCCTTCAGTTTCCCAGCTCCATGTTGGTGCTTCTTCTCTTCAGTTCACTCATTTTCTTTAGGGTTCAGGTCAGGGGAATGGGATGGTCATGGCAGAAGCTTCATTTTGTGCTCAGTGACACATTTTTGTGTTTGTTTTAATGTTTGTTTTTGGATCATTGTCCTGATGGAAGAGCCAACTACGGCCCATTATTGGATTTCTAGCAGAAGCGGTCAGGTTTTGATTTTTTATCTGTTGGTATTTGATAGAATCCATGATACCATGTATCTGAACAAGATGTTCAGGACCTCCAGCAGAAAAATAGGCCCACAACATTAAAGATCCAGCAGTATATTTAACCGTGGGCATGGGGTACTTTTTATTCATGTGTGCACCAAACCCATCTGGTGGGTTTGCTGCCAAAAAGCTCTTTTTTTAGTTTCATCTGATCATAGAAGCCGATCCCATTTGAAGTTCCAGTCTTGTCTGACAACTGAATATGCTGGAGATTGTTTCTGGATGAGCGAGGAGGATTTTTCTTGAAACCCTCCTGAACAACTTGTGGGGATGTAGGTGCTGTTTTTTTTTTAGGCTTTCTGAGACTCAAGACTTAAAAAAAGCTGCTTTAGCTGCTAAACTAAACTGCTTTAGCTGTTTTCTTACAGCCACTTTCTATTTTGTGAAGCTCAACAATCTTTTGCTGCACATCAGAACTATATTCTTTGGCTTTTCTCATTGTGATGAATGATTAAGGGAATTTGGCCTTTGTGTTTCCTCATGTTTATACTCCTGTTTAACAGGTTCATGGCTGGACAATTTCATGCTCATGATCACCCTGGTGTGCTAAAAATAAAAATATGTAAATGTAAATATGAATGGGAATATACTTCAGAGATATTTTACTCATAAACATTTTTAGGGGTGCCAATAATTGTGGCCAACGTGTTTTGGAGAAAAACATTTATTTCATAATGTGATCCCCCCCCATACTTTCAATTATTTTCCTTCAATGAAAGGTTAGATTTTTGCTAATTGTATTAATTAAAGATCAAAAGGATAAACAATGCAGATTTATTTTTACAGTCATCTTTGATCATATTTACCAAGGGTGCCAATAATTCTGACCACAACTGTATATTATCCTATTAAATTGTAGGATGTAATGGATTTTTTCTCTCAGGATTAATGCTTAGAAATATGTTAGGTCGAGCTTTGGGAAAACTTTAAATGTAAGTACAATGTAACAAATGCTTATTTTGGTTCTTAGCCTTGTTAATTGTCACTGTGCGCTATTACATAATGTTTATTTGTGATTCCTAGATAAAGACTGGGAGGACATCCGGAAAATGCCAGAATATCCTACTCTACAGAAAGATTTCAGAAGAACCACGTGAGTGCTGTGTTCTGTTCCCAAGTAATGCCACATTAACAGCAAAAACAAAATAAAATATACCATGATTTATATTCATTTATGTGAGTGTTTAACTGAATTTGTTGATGTAAATTAAAAAGCAAGGCAAGTGTATCAATTCAGTCCTGTACTGTTTGAACACAGCTAACTTATAAAGTATATGTTTTATATTTTGTGTAATGATGTAAAAGGCTATACCTAAAATTCTCAAACAAAACAAAATGGTATGTGCCCATCCAAAAAAAAAAAAAAAAAAAAAAAGAGCAGGTGTGTGACCAAAAACATTCAAGAAGGCCTTCAAATAAGTACTAAATAACAGCACAATGCTCTCAAACATTTTATAGTAGACAAAACAACGGTCAAAAACATTACAACTTGAAAGTCTTTAAATACTTCCTCTTTTCTGTAAAAGTAAATTGCTGATGTCACCCCCTTTTCTTAGTATTTTAAGTTGTTCAATACCAATATACTGTAAAGAGGGCAAATTGTTTCACAAGATCAAAATGGTTGGCAATGTGATTCTCTTCATCGTACAAAGGGTTGAAATGTTTTCTCTACCACTAAAATAGAGTTTGAAAGCGTTGTGGCAGTGTTCTGCCCTTTTGTCCGTTTTTGTATACCTAGATGTTTAGCACTGAGTGTGCATGACCACTATATAGTGATTCTTCAGATGTGTTTTACAGATATGCCAACAGCAGTCTCATCAAATACATGGAGAAACATAAAGTCAAACCAGACAGCAAAGTGTTTCTACTGGTGAGTGTTTCTATGTATATCCTTTGCTGTAGTGTTCCAGTAGTACATTTCAATTTAAGACTTTTGTATGAAGGAGTCCTACAACAGATATTGGTATATTGGTCCACACAGAGATCTGATCCCACCATCATGGAGTCAGTCTAGGATTACATGAAGATACAGAAGCAGTTTTGTTGTTATGCAACTCTGTATTGAAGCGTCCCTTACATAAACAACTTTTGTGACAAAAACAGTTAAAATTATTTCATCTGTTTGTGTCTATCTATGTATGTGTTCATTACCCTATTGAATGGCTGTGTTTAGCATCCAGACATCCATAAGAAACGCACCTGTTCGGGCTTTTGCTGTACAGGGCTTTCTGAACACCAAAAGCTTGATTGTGCGAATTTGGTTTTTCACATACTTAGTAATTGTCACGGCTGGGCTGAGGATGAAGACGAGGTAATGAAGCGGATCTATAAGAAAACAGACACAGGAAATGACAATAAACAAACTAAAAGTCATTGAAAATGGAACAGAAAACAGATTGTGGCAGAAGTAGTAATGAATATTAATCTTATCCAGCTCCAGAAATTGCTGACTATGGACCCCACCAAAAGAATCACTTCTGAGCAGGCACTGCAGGACCCATATTTCCTGGAGGACCCCTTACCTACATCCGAGTAAGACTCATCCCACTCCCACACACATTTAGATGCATGCCGAGTAATCTCGAAGAAAAATAAGATTTATGGCCAAAAGTATGTGGACTCTTAAACACCACACCCACATGTGTTTGTTCAGCATGTACGTTTCTAAACCATTAGCATTAATAGGTAGTCGATCCTCCCTAAAGGCTTTCCACTTGATGTAGAAACAAAGCTTTGGGGATTTGCTTCTATTCAGGACTGTCAGTGAGTTGAGGCACTGCCACCGGGGGATGATTCTGCTTGCTTTCAGTGCGTTTATCTCATTCATGTTCAGTGTGGCTCAGGCCAGTCTAGTTGTTTCACACCAGACTCAGACATCAGATCATTTTTTTATGGATCTCACTTTGCGAAGTGTCCTCTTAGAAGAGAAAAGGACCAAATTCTTTAGTGTTATTCTGTGCCATTGCGATAAGATTTGCCTTCAGGAACATAGCCAAATGCTTTATTTAGAAGGGGGTGTCTGCTTGCTTTAGGCCATGTGTTGTAGCATACCACAGATATTTCCTGTTTTTCCTCTTTCAAACAGCTTTTATAGCAGCTTAAACATGAACACTAGTCGTTAACCTGTTATCAGTTGTCCAAATTTAAATGAGAAACAGATGCAGTTCCTATAAAAATCAGTTAAATATTTTCTTTGTGTGTGTTTTAAGTGTATTTGCAGGGTGTCAGATTCCCTACCCCAAACGAGAGTTCCTAAGTGAGGATGAACCAGAGGAGAAAACAGAGAAGGTAATGATGCCTGATTAAGAAACTTCAGTTTTTTTCACACTTCATCCAGTTCTGATTTGTTTTTCAGGTGTGATCTTTAGCACTGACTTTACACTCTGTAATTTTGTAAGAAATGAAATCAGATCCTTTTTGTTTTCATAGTGTAGTCAGTATCCATTGCATCTACATTGGTTGCTATAGTTATAGCACTTAAGCGTCAGAGCAACGGCAAGAGACACAGGTATGGAAGCATATGGGTATTCAGTTTGAAAAGTAGTATGCAAAATGGCACTGTGTTTCTGTATTTAAATTTACATTTTCCATACCATCTGTGCAATGTTTGGAGCAAAATGATCATTCAAATTCAATAATATAATTTACATTTGCTATTTCCTACACTAGTTTTAACATAATTTCAACCTATATTTTAACGTTTTATAAGTTGCAAAATTAACATTAAAAAAATGTATTATAGAAATGATTACATATGTTTAACATGTTTAAGCTAAAATTATAGCAAAATGATATTTAAATGTTATTTTTCTTAATTGCATTTGCACTCACAGTTAAAACACTTGTGATTGCATTTTCATTTAATATCACGCAATCATTGTAGCAAAATTCAATGTGGATTTGAAAATGCATTCAGAGCCGATCACGTCACGTTTAAACACTATCTACATAAGAGCCAGCGGCAAATTCCTGAAGGACTGGCCGAGATAAAGCTGTTTATGTCTATGTTTATATATAAGTCACATATTTGAGGTCTAAATAACTACATTCTCACCTAAGAAAAACTCTTAAAACTACTTTCCGTGACACAACAGTAGTATAATGATGGTGGTTTGCTCGTCCGCCATGACGCTCGCTGTGAGAAATGCTGCAGATTGTTAAGATCAGTAAACAAATGACTTCTTACTATACTGCACTCTTATAGCTCAAAGTGACCATCCTTTTTTGTTGTTTAAGTCTAAACAATGAAAAAAGATTTAACACACTGAAAAGTCAAAATTTATTTATTGCTTAATATTAAAAATGATTAAATCTTTTCAGACTACCAACAACTGAACACATTTAAAGTTGCATGTGGGTCTTCGAGACTGTCCCTGTAAAGAGTATACCGTAAATTACTTTAGATAAAAGCATCTGCTAAAATGACTGCTTTCTTACCGTTTCTACAGCTAATTTCTAATGTCACTCATTCCAGTGGAACCAAGAGGGAAGCTGAGTGAGAACAGAGGGAACAGGCTGCTCAGATAGCAGCGTTGTTAAGCTGTGCACTTGGGCAGTGAAGGATGAAATGTATCCAGGCAAAAGGCAAACAAATGCAAACAAACAAACACTCGCAGCATAAAACAACCGTCTCACTTCTGCAATGCTTGATTGAGCCAATATTTACTTTTACATTTAGTGACTTTAGCCGCATCATATAATGTTCATGTTTTTCTGGGTAGCACAGTATCGGTTTGGCAAATGAACCTTGCAAACACACATCCATTATTACACTCAAAGACCTACAGATTTGGATTGGGTTCCTACCACATAAAGGCCCTTATTTACCAAAGGTTTACACGTACAATAAACATGCACACATGACAGCACACGCAACAAAGCTGATCTACTAATAGTAGGCTACTTAAGACTGCGTCTTTCATTCTGTTGTGTCCTTTTCTGCGGGTTTCCCTTGATAAATCTGTAATTTTGGGCGTTCACAATACACAAGGCATTGTCATCACATACCCAGTGCATTCATGTTGGTATCATAATTTCCTGTTAGCAGTTGTTTTGTTCAAAAGTATATTTATGAGATAAAATCATAATTTTACAGCCTCAAACCGCTGCAGAGCGGCATGTCAATAAATTAAATTTTATGATATTTTCTACATATAATGTAGTCATTGAGCTGACCCTTTAATGATCTTACAGATTCAGTTGATTGATCACAGATCTGGATATCTTGGCTGTTTTACAGCAGAAATGTATGTTTTTTAATTAGTGGTTGACTGATATAGATTTTTGCCTGTATCTTAGAGAGCAGGATGGTCGATAGACAGTATACATGATATCACACTATTTAATTTAAAGATTGTAAATAACACATGCATAACAGCTTCATAAATTAAATTAATATTTATTTTACATAAATTTTTAATTCTTTAAATTTTTAATTCCCGCGCTATATGCAAATTTAACGGAGTCAACGAAAGCAACAGATATGAGCTGCATTTTATTTATCATAAGCTAATTTCAAAATCAAAGACCTCAATAGGAGAGAGATTATCATCAGTACTGGTAAGATCTTTTAGTCTCAGTGCTTTTAATGAAAATGATTGTGTTTTGAGCATCTGCGATTTACTTTTAGCTTCATTTGCAGCCGTTTGTGCGTCTGCTGAAGAGATACTCAGCTACTCCTCTGCGGTCTATGCGTGATGCAGTAGCGCTGTTATATCTATAATGTCATATTTTTATTTTTTTTATATTTTCATATGTTTATTTTTAACATTTTGGGAGTCGTAAAATGTACAAATGTGGTTTCAACAACCAGATGCATTTACACTTGTCCAGTTTTGTCTGGAATGCGTCTCAGACCACCTCCCGAAGTGGTTTGAGGGATCGGATTTAAATCCGTCTCGAAAACGTTTCGGAGGGCATTTACACCTGGTATTTTCATGATCAGATAGATATCTCATCAGAGAAAACTCATGAAGTGACCAGGTGTAAACAGGCCCCTAGTGGACCCAATTTTATCATTATCACAAAGAAAATAATACATAATACTCTTCAGTTTTGGTGGTCAGTAACAATATTTATTATCAAAGAAAGATTTCTGTGGAAAACTACAGAAAAAGATAATTAAATGTTTTTTTTTTTGTTTTTTTTCTTGAAAACAATATGTCCACAGTAAACATTTGAAAAAAACATCTCAAGCGAACTTTTTTGTGAATTAAGGAATTTTTTTTTTTTTTTTTTTAATTTTTAATTTTTTTTCATTGTAAACATTGTAAACTGTTGCGATACTTCAAAATGCGCATTAAAACTGGGTGATGGAAACATAGCTAGTGACCATTTGCCATCGGACTGTCCTGTCAAGCCCTGCATTTAGATCTAGCGCGTCAATTCTGTTCACATGGCTTAAGCCTCTCTCTCTCACGTTGAGTGTGTGAGAGAAAGAAACAGAGGGCGCTGTCAGCCAAGCGATGGTGCATAAAGCTCAACAGGCAATGAATTTATATCTGCATTATTTTTTGCTTCTAACTCAATCACAGGCAACCGAAATCGTACAATTTACTATCCATTGGCTAATTAAAGATATTTTTAGTCGCCTAATGTGAAACTTGGTTGCATATGCGAGTGATTTACTCACATCGTAGAGGGTTGCATTGTTTAATGTGGTCATACAAATGTTTTGGTGTTTGTTACTGTGAAATAATAAAATCCAGAAAAGAATTATGTCTGTAAAAGTGACAATCCAGTTTCAATGCTAAAAAAATCAAAGATATCCTTCAAACCACAGTGATATTGTGTGTTGCCTTTAGAATCAGACGCAGCAGCACCAGCAGACGGCTGCGCAGACGCAGACACAAACACAGACACAGCAGGCTCCAACCCAGCAGAGCTCAGCGCAGACAAACGGCACATCAGGCACTGCAGGGGCCAACACGGGCCAATCCCTACAGCACGGACAGGACCAGGGGCCACCAAACAAAAAACCTCGCACCTCAGGAACCAGTGTTCTTCAAACAGACTACCAGGTAAGAGAAAGAAACATTAGAGGTAGCAGAGGCTAAGTTTTAGGTCATTTAACTGCAAATTCCACTTCCTGTTTCCAATGAGAGACAAAGTGGTCTTTCTCAAGGAGGCACATTCAGTTCTCAGGACGATTTTTTGCCTCATAGGAGACGTATGAAAACTAAAATGTGTAATTCCAAGGCTTGGTGACTGACATACAAATGTAAATTCCCAAATCATGCAGGATAACTTGTATAACATTAGTTCCTGTCAGCTCAAGTGCTGCTGTCATTAAAGCAAAAGACTGACATTTTTTATATATTTATTTGTTTGTTTGTTTGTTTGTCCCCAAAGAGTATTTCGTTTTGTGGCAAGACCAGCATACAAACAAGACCATTTACAATGCATTAAAAATAACATAAAAACAAACAAACCTGCAAAACAACACACAATAAAACAACCCAAGACATCAACAGGCCCAAACAATATCCCCACTACCTGCTGCCCCCTGCTGCCAACATGCCTGAAATTAACAGAGAAATAGCAGTGGGAATGAATGAATGTCTGTACCTTAGTTAGGTTACTCCTAACAGAGGGAGATCTAAACCGAGAGAGTTAAAATGGATGGGGCTTTTCTAACCACCTGGCGATTGGTAGGGTGACTCTGCTGAATACCTAAAATCTTACTACTGGTTTTAACTATTTTTAACAGAGTAGTCTTTGCCTTCACACTAAGACTTCCATACCAGCATAACTTGTTGGGAATGTTAAAACAGACTTGATATAAGATTTATAAAAAAATTCATCAGGGACCTGTCAACATAAACTTGGACATTCCCCGCAGACAGAGCAGGTGTTGCTGGCCCTTTTTACAAATCATATCCACATTGAAATTAAAATTCAACTTATTATCAGTCACACATCCCAAATACTTAAATGATTCCACAACCTCAACATCCTGCTCTTTGTTTGAGCTTTGAGTTGTTGTTTTTAAAGCCGGGTGCACACTGTGCGATTTATAACAGTCCTTTAAGATTGTTGCTTGTCAGACTGTACGAACGTGATCCTCATGTCACACTGTGGGATCTCAGCTGTCATTTATGTCAGACTGTACGACAGTCAAGACGCATTAAAAATGGACGCACACATGAAAACTCGTCCGAATTTTACATCATCAACCCACACACATTCGGTGATTGTAAGCTGCATTACAAAAGGTGGCTAACATCTCTACCGTTAATTTTGATCACGGCTTGTCTTAAAAAACTAAGACAATTTGACATTTGTCTTAGGAGAAGTCACACTGCAGGACTGTGCGCCAAATCTTCTGACAGTGCCAGAATTTCGTCGGAGGAAAAATTTGATCTCAACAGTCATTAATCGGCTGTCTGTGAACATGTCAAACTAGCGATCAAAGACTACAGATTTTAGCCTAGGATTACAGGAATCTTTTAGGATTCTCAAAATTCGTCTCGGACGACCAAATCATGGCCAGCTTATAAAAACTTATTTCTGGGTTTTTTTTAGCTTGTTAGCTGTACACCTTGTCACACAGCAGCTTTTAGGCATTGTTCTGTTTTTTGTAATAAGTCAGAAATGACAAGGAGGCAGTCTCACGCAATACAAAGTCAATGGAGACGGTTGGATTGTTTTCCCCCCCGGTGGGCGTGGTTTTCAGATTATAATAAATGCGCTCTGTCTCTATGGCCTACGAGGGCGGAGCTTGAAGAGCTGATGCTCCGAGCTCCGAGTCTATAAATGATCCCTACAGAGCCAGAGAATATATGCTGCATGGAGACAAAACAGGTGTAGTTCAGTTCAATTGCGTTTATCTTATGTTGTCATCCTGCTTTTATCCACTATTAGTACGAGCCTGTTGTAGCGAACCCGCCCGAATGATGGCCAAATCTTTACTGATGAGTTTATGAAGTTTGTTGTTCTTCACACATAAGATGACGCATACGTTATCACTCCAGAAAATCACCATAAGAGCTGAACAAGTAGAAACACAGTACAAGAAGTGCGCATTAAAGTCTTTTATCTATAAACTCTCCCTTGTATTACACAAAAACACTCGTTACAACTAACAGTAAACAAATATATACAGACCTGATGCCTTTTCGGGGTGCTTAATAAAATGTAAACTTTATGTCCATAAAACAACACCAGTGGACAGTAATAAAGTGCGCACGCTCTCTCTCTGCCGCCACCAGTATCACTCCGGAGAGGATCACGTACAGTTTGTACTGATCCATCCTTGAGTAATAACTTCAACCACGGTGTCCTCAGTGACTCAGATGATGGGAGTCTATGGAGTCTCGTATGTTCGTTGGTACATCCAACAACAGAACATTTGTAATGTTTTTTTGGCACAGACATTGTATATCTCTAGCTAATACAGCAAGTACACAGAAATGGCGGACTCTGTGCTTCTCCCTCAGGGGTGTGTCTTTGCTAACACGGCAGATCGTCTCCAGTCATGGGCGGGGTTTCCCTACTCTTACGTAGGAGTAGGGGGAAATATCAAACAGTGTGTTCTGAGAGACTGAAAATGATAAATGGGGATTTTTTTTTAAAAAAAGTATTGGGTGGATTTTTACCATTATAGGCTGGTTGTTTACACACACTGTGGACACACATCTGTGTTCAAACACCTTATAAATGAATTTTGCATAATGGGTCCCCTTTAATGGGGTCATATGATGCTATTTTAAAAGTTATTATTTTGATTATTGGGTGTAATAGAATTGGATAACATGCTTTAATGAAAAAACAACAACAACAACATTATTTTTCACATACTGTACATTATTGCAGCTCCTCTATTCCCAGTCTGTCTGAAACACGCTGACTTCTACAAAGTCCTTCCTTCTGAAAAGCTCAGAGTGCTCTGATTGGCCAGCTGAACCAGTGTGTCAGAAATGTAACGCCCCTTACCATAATCACGAGCTTCAGCTTTCAAGGCTTCTAAAGCAACTGTAAACACACAGTTAATATTAATGTCATCGGTTTTGCCGTGTGAGTTCGAGCCTGAGTCTGATTTTGAGAATGTGGATGATCAAGCAGATTGATCAGAACCAACTTTGCAAGCATGACTTGAGCAGAACGTTTCACAGTGTTCAGTAGTCTTTGTATATACCCTGCTTTGTGCTTTCCCTGGTTCAGAAAGCTGTCCTCTGTAAAATGCACTGTGCACAAGTAAACTTTTGTGTTGTACTGCTCAGGAAAAAACTTTATAAATAAATCTTAACCTCAGAAAGCATCAAAAGCATTCGCATCAAAACAGTGTCTCTGCTAAATGACGTCAACTCTACAATTCAGTAAAGCTTCATCTTCTTTGCATATGCCTTTGGGCAGGTTTTATTTCACATTGTGATGTGAATGTTTGAGGGAGTAACATCTGGGCTTTTATCAAGGCATTTTAGGCAGGTCTGGATCAGTGTTCTCTGATAGATAGAATAAATCACTTTGTTGGAAACTATGAGCTTTGTAATTTTGCAGATCGTATACATGGACCAACAGATACATTACACACTAAAGGAAAAAGAAAACATTAAAAAGCATCATATCACCCCTTTAAGAGAGTGCATCCAGCGACAAGAGTAATTTGAAATGCATTAATGACACACTGCAGATGACGATGTAAATAATATTTCACCCATTACACCAAATATTACCACATGCATTACTCTACACTATGCCATATGATTCCTTTGTAATGACTGCTGGTGATGCAACAAAGTTGAGCCAAGTTTAGCAAATGAGCAGTGCCGTGATGCAGCAACCACTAAAGAGACTTAAACAGTGCTGTGCAGAAGAAGTGACATCTGAAATACGCTTCTGATGTTTATTACACTGTAAATTGTAATAAGTTGACTTTACTTTGAAAATCCGAGCAAACCAACAGTAATGTACTTCATTTTTGAGTTGATAAAGCTTAATACAACTTATATATATATGGATAACTTATGTGTTTGTACTGGTAACCAGAAAATATGAGTTATGGTAACTTGATTTGACAAAATGAAAATTGAAATTAGTTCAGCCATCTTAGAAATGTAAGTATGATTCACTAAATCAAGTTAAAAGAAGACTCAGTTACTCAGTTTATTATTCTGAGCCACAGGTAATATGCTGTCTCCCAGAGTAACAAAGGCATAGAAACCAAATAGTACAGATTAATAGTTATTTTATTTATTTATTTATTTACAATCAAGTTCAACAAATTGTTGTATATGTAGTCAACTAAAAATGTTAATTAGGACATTTATTAGGCTTTACAGTGTATATGACCAGGGGTTGACATTAACTTTTTTGTTCACCAGGCCACTGTGGCTAGTGGTTTTTCCAAAGTTACTAGCCACTCAGCGTTTTCACTGGCCACAATTTTGCTGTTGGGAAATTACATTTTATATGATTGAAGTTAACTTTGGCATGCTAAAATTACTTGATTTTGAGTCATTTTACTTGATTTAGAAGATTTAAAACCCTTTCAAAGTTTCAAATGCAGACTGACCACCGGTGGGCAATATGAGCATAATGAGAAATTTTATAAGTTATTTTTGTTAGGCTATATAAAAAGAACAAAGAAGCAAATTACAAATACAATAGTACATTTAAAGAAAAGAAAAAATTCAGATACAGTAGGTTTATTTAACATGTATACATTTATTTAACATCTTTTGTTGTTTGATTAACATTAATGAGAGACAGGTATTTAATTGGGCTGTTGAATGCATGGACGTAATAAACTGACACATATCCAGTTATTACCCACCTGTTTACGTACACTTGAGCAATAACCGACTGTATTAACGTGAGATACTCCACGCTATGGGCATTTTTACATCCGTGCGTGCGTGTATTTGACTATTCAGGCGCAAGGAGAACCCATCGCGCACGCAACAGAGAGAGAGTGCCCACGCGAGAGAGCGCTTCTGTTGTGTGTCATTCAGCGCGATTCCACCTAACTGCAAGTTAATCGATTACAAATTGTAAATGAAATGTAATTTTGGGATACGACGAGCTTGGCTACCTTTCATTTGGCTGTAGGCTGAAATTATATTCAACCCACCAAAGTGGCTAGTAGGAGTGGCTGTCTTACCCGCCACAGCTGAAATCTACCCACATTTGGCGGGTTGGCGGGTGTTAATGTCAAGCCCTGTATATGACAATATACAATAAATAAACAAGACCCATAATATTACAGTTACCTTTCAGCTCAAATTACAAACAACAGTTAATTAATGTTCAATGCTTACTTTTTTATAATATTTCAGCTTTTTTTCTCATTTTCTTTCATTACAGCACTCCAGTTCTCGGCTTGGTTACCAGAGCAATGTCCAAGGCTCCACCCAGTCGCAAAGCACTATGGGATATTCATCATCATCTCAGCACTCTCATCAGTCTCATCGATACTGAGACTCTAAAACATACACGAGCACTTAAAAGAAATATTAACCACAAGCATAAAGCCAGGCAAGTCAGTGTTGTCATTCGAATAAAGGTCGGGGTCTGTCCCAATATAAACATAAAACCAAATTTATTCCAATACAAACCCTCCTGCCATCCTACAATTCTCAACAAATGCTACTCCAATCAAAGCACAACTTTGCAAACCCCTTCCCTTCAAACACCTCTAAAGAACCTAATCCATAATCAACAATCAAAATTGAACATTTGCCTCAATATCTCAACAGTATTTCAATACATTTAAAAATTCACCAGCTTCAACACCAACCATACCTTCTGCTGACTGTTTAGCATCTTTAATGTTTTCAGAGTCGTCTTACCGCCGTTAGACCAAACCACTTTTGAAATGATCAGCCAAATGCTATTCAGGTCGCAAGGCTTGTTGCAATGGCTCGTTAAATTTTGTGCTCCTCTGGCAGACTCGCAGAAAACCTTCTTTCTTCAAGGGTGTCACAGCTACCAAATCTCAGCCTCTTCTGGTGTTCCAGTGAAAAGTAATTTGTCTGTCCTCACTGAATGTGAAACTTCTGCATGACATGACAGAGATATTTATTGTTTGATGTAGAGTTATGATTTTTGACCAGTAAGTATGTTGGACTACTCATCTCAGCATCACAGAAATAAAAACCTAGTGATCAGTACAGTGTCCTGTCGCGGTTGTGCTGGTTAGGATAAAATCTCAGATTAACTTGGAACCGACAGGAAGTAAACTAGATCTGAGGTTGCATTGTTAGGACATGGCAGTAGGATACAATTCATGGAGTTATTTTACCCTGTAAATGTATGTGATGGTGTATCTGTCCGTTCGGGACTGATATGTGCGCTTACGACTGAAAATTGGCTCGTGGGACACCGGCCTAATTCATAGTCAGTAAGATGAACCAAACGTTATTGGTTGCATCTCTGGTTGATTCTATCACCCATTAGTGTTGGTTTATCATCTCAAGCCTTTCTGAGATGCCCCCATATAACACACCTGAAACTAATCACAGAGACATCTACGGTATATAAGCAATTGTACATAGGAACTGAAATCCCCTTTTATCTTCTCCTTCTCCTCTCTCCCAGTAAAGGGAGCTGCCTGCATGTACGGACAGTAGAGCAGAGACTGGATTTTTGTAACATATGTGTGCATATTATAAAGACTGAAGAACAAAGAGCACTTACTGAGAGAAACGAAACCCAGCATGACTCTGTGTGAGTGGAGAACATCTCTCAGCTATCATGCACCACTGCATTACTACACACATCATCTTTTGTTGTGTGAGAGGTTTTTGTGTGTGTGTGTGTGTGTGTGTGTGTGTGTAAAATATACACTCAGAGAATAGAGTGTACGAGAGGAAACCCTGAGACGTTCATTTTCATCCCTTTTTTGCTCTAGTTACATTAACAACCAATAAAAATAACATCAGCTGTCAAATAACAAGGACATGGTTTGCTCTTTCTCTTTTTTTTGCAGAAGAACATGTTTTAGGATTTTGGTCAGGACTAAAGTCCCTAAATCTTTGTGTGTGTGTGTGTGTGTGTGTGTTTGTGACATATCAGGACACAAATATGTATAATGACATGGGTATGACATAGGTATTTCAAGTAGATGGTGACTTATGAGAACATTACTCCATGTCCCCATTTTTCAAAAGGCTTATAAATCATACAGTATGAGTTTTTTGAGAAAGTAAAAATGTGCACAGTTTCCTGTGATAAGTAGGTTTAGGGGTAGAGGTAGAGTAGGGGGAGAGAAAATATGGTTTGTACAGTATAAAAACCATTACGCCTATGGAATGGAACAATTCACAAAAACAAACCTGTGTGTGCGTGTGTGTGTGTGTGTGTGTGTGTGAATTTGCACATGAAATCACTTAATGTGTGTCTCATTATCTGGGGCAGCTAGCAGTTGAACTGCTTCTGTGACTGTTATTTCCTGTGTCCTGTTTATTTAGTGTTTTATATGCTTTTATAGTCTGTTTATTGTTGGTTATTGTTTTGAAGTGCCGTTATTTCTGTGTTATTTGAGCTCAGTATGTGGACTGAATCATAGCGCTGAATCAAACAAGGGCAACTGATTTGATTTGCTTCTTTGACAAAAAGTTGGATGTCTCATCAGGCAAAGCTGGAGACTTCAGCTGTATTTCTTACAGATCTTTCCAAGCTGTCTTTGAAACACTGAAATTTTGTGTGACAGACAGCTGCAAGTCATTCCTGTTGCACAATTAAGCAGGCAACCCGGGGGAAAATACGAGCTCAAACAGGATTTTAAGGAAATCTTGAAACAGAGTCTTTAGAATATCTCTTGTTTGAAGCTTTATGAAAGTGAGTCACTTTAAAAGACCCAGAAGGATAATGTTACCTAAGTGTATTGCAGTCACCCAGCACGAATTGTTGAGACTGACAATTGATTTCAACAAAATTGTTCGCAAAACAATGTAGCTAATGGTCAGTTGCTGCCATCATACTCCTGAATCTATCTTCTGTCCCATCTTAATATTTGTGCATTCTTTGTTTTCCTGCAATGTGCTTTGTATTTCTCGTGAAAGTGAACAAAAACCGTTTTTTTTCACCACTATTTTCCCATCCCCTCTTCTGGGTTTCTTCACACATCAAAGTGAAATGTACATTGGGTCAAAAAATCTGAAACCGAATTTCTTTTTCTTTTCTTTTCTTTTCTTTTCTTTTCTTTTCTTTTCTTTTCTTTTTCATGAGGATGTGATACGCAAAGTATACATATTTCAGATTCTTCACTCTTCTGTGTTTATCAAAATTTCTGATATTTATAAGTCTCAAACTAGGATACACGGGGGTGGATTTTTTATGTCCAGCCACCATTGTCTGAAATAACGAACATTAGTTTCATATGATGTTTTTTTATTTTCTTTAAAATAAGATGATCTATTGTACAGTGTAGTCGGTGTCATATCATCAGTTTATAGTATTTCAACCCTCTTCCTGGACATTTCCTTTCTGTTTTATTCAGTTTCCCTATATTTTGAGCAGAATCAACTGCGATTGCAAATAACAAAATAAATAATGACAAACACATTGTTTCTGTAGATTGTGACATTTACATGTGAATTTACACTGAATAACATTTTATTTTTTCAATGAGAAACCTTTGGCATCATAAGAGTGACATGAAGGTCATGAGAATTTTATAATCATGAAACTTTACATTTACATTTATTCATTTTGCAGACTCCTTTATCCAAAGTGACTTACAAATGAGGAATACAGCAAGCGATTTGTTGTAAAGAGGCAAATAAACACAAGAAGTGCTCAAAATACAAAGTTTTAGACATTGCATAGAGTAGCATAAACTGGAATAGGGAGGGATTAAAGGAAAGTGAAAGCATAGATTTTTTTATGATGAGTTTATGTTGGTTCATAATTTTGTCATGTTATGATTAATAATGATTACATTATTTGTGATTACATTATTTGTAATCATTGATTGATTATTTAATTAAATTACACTATTTTGTAGATATTTTGTGCACCTAATCTAAACCCTAGTTCTAACCATCAATATACTATAATGTAAAACATTATAAAACTTGTAAAGGCAGAAAGTACAATTAATTAACAAATTACAAAAATTCCAAGTCTTCCAAGGTCAATCAAATGTTTTATATGAGAAAAATACCTAAATTTGATCGTCATACCCATCCACTGTAATGCTCAAACCCCACATGCATACAAAAATGACACTAAATGCTGCTTGTGGCATCTCTATCGTGATGCATGTTTCTCTTGGACATGCATCAGTATCAGACAGTGAGAATGAGTTGTCCATGGCCAACAGGAAATGAACATTTACAGTGATATAAAAATCTGCTATAAAAACATGCTTTAACCAGCCTAATCTGATTTTCTGTTATTAGCTGTTATAAGATTTTCTCCCAGCCTGGCCAAGCTAGTGTTTAGCTGGTTGGCTGATTTATGATGTTTTTCAGCAGGGAGTTCTATGCAAAAAAAAATTAAAAATCTTACAGAAAACTTTCAGTTGTTCTAGAAAGGACCACAAAGACCAAAATTTTCACAAAACTTCACAATTTATTTTATAATCTACAATTGTTCTATGGAATCACTGAAGTGAATCAAGTTTATTGCATAGATGTCTAGAAACATATTTTAACTTACTTTGTCATATAACTCGATATATGACAAATAAGCATTGTCACTAAATGTCCTCATTCTTTCCTACTGTAAAAGACTACACTAATATATATATATATATATATATATATATATATATATATATAAAATATATGGTTAGTTTCATTTGCCATTGTTTGTTCTCCCCTGCTGTTCCACGACTCCGTCAGAATAGACCCATTTGTGGGCCATGACTCCCCACTTGAGAACACTGGTTTAGAGATTTGGCTCTGGCATCTGGTGAGACAGTTCTTTGCCGTTTCTACTGGTAAAGTCACTTTTTGAGCAGACCAGTAGTTCTCTGCAGCCTGTCTTATACATCTAATTACAAGTTGCGTACACTTTTTATATTATGGTGGTTTAGAAATAAGAGTGCTTATCTATCTTTCCTTGTAACATTTTTTTTTTAATCTGAAAAATCTCAGCTCATGGATGTTTTCTTTTTCAGTTAATTTTTATTGTCTTCTGCAGATTGTGTTTCTGTCTTTTAAATACTGCTTTTCTTGGTAATCATGATGTTATTTTGAATACAACTGTTTTGTGATTGGATTTATGATTGGTATTTAAGACAGAAATCAGCTTGATTCTCTACAGTCATGATCTGACAAGCTTGAAAGAGGTACCCATATATTATTGTCCTATTTATAATTATTACTCCTACAATGATAATGCTTTCTGAAACAGGCTTCAGTGAATGTTTTTAAAGTGAGTTTTATATGTACAGCATTTAAAATGATTGCCATGTTATGATATGTTGCACTGTTATTATGGATTTTTTTTTTGTGGTAAATGTAAAGAATTACTTATGAATATTTTGTTGATGTTTGGTTTTTATCTATCTATCTATCTATCTGCCCACCCATTTTAGAGGTACTATTATATTATGTCCTGTCAGACAGTCATCTGTCCCTGGTGTTACAGGCTGACTAATTACAATAGTTGACAATTGACAGTAGTGGCACTATACACACATAAATCCAATTCTTGCAAATTACATAACATGACATTTTTAGATGTGGGATTCTGTCTCACAATGATTCCCTTGTATTCTTATGTGCAAAAATGCATTTTTCAATCTATTTCTTCATTATTTCAGTGTACAAATGACTGTTATATAAGAAAATGTATATTTATTTTATATTCTATATTGTAATAAAATCCCTATGCTTCATGTAAGTTTTCTGCTTTATTCACTGATTTTTATGATAAATTTATTTTAGACAATTATGTGCTGTGCACATGAAAATTTCAGATGTGATGGCAGTCAGGTTCACACTCAGCTCATCAAAGAATCATGATATTTTTACAGTATAACACTTTTTTTACTAGGTTTTATTGAAAGTGTAATGTATTAAATGCCATCAACAAAGCATCTAACAACATTAAATCTGACGTCTCTGATTAAAACGTGTTATTAAAGGGTAGAGCTTGATTTTAATGGAGAGCTTGGTAAGTCAGTTCCATGAGTTCATGTGTTCTTTTCCGGGTCAAAAACAAAGAGCTGTTTAGTTCTTCTGAGCCTGCCTGCTACTAATGTGTTATGAGCCTTCTTGCTGACCACACAAAAGCCAACATTCAGGTGCCTGCGTTGGTGGTATAGTGGTGAGCATAGCTGCCTTCCATGCGCGTAGGTGTAGAGCGCTGCTACTTAAAAATAGTACACAAAAGTGCTGCTGCTTAAAAATAATTTGTAATTGTTTTTCATCTAGATACAATTTAAGTACGATTAACATATAATAAACGAACTTTGCGCACAAAGATAAAATAAAACTGGTAAGAATTGTTCTTGTGTAGGATGTATAAAATGTGCAATGATCTTAATAAACATTTACATTAGAATAGGGTATAGTTATCTTTAATATAGAAAATATTTGAATGTGAATAATTGAAAAGAACATTTTGATCATGTTTTAAACCATTTTTTATTTAACCCCTATATGAAATATAACCCAATAAACACCAAAAATAGTAAGTTTCTCATTTTATTTATAGTACAATAATATACATATTATATAAAACTGAAAAAGGTAGTAAATATAGTATAATACTAACCAAAATATATAATAATTAAATAAACATTAAATAATTCTAGATTAAACAACAACAACAATAATAATGATAAAATCTAATGTTTTGGAGAACAAGAAAAAAAAGTTTTTTAAATTAAATAATTATGTACAGAGTTTAATAGTAACGGTTATTAACATTTAGTGTTTACAAATCTGAACAAGATTAGGTAATGTAAGAACAATATAACAACATGCTTAAGAAATGTTATATGTAAAAAATTTCTTACAGGTGAGATACAAAGCATTTACAATTTCAAAAGATTAAAAGTAGTGCTTTCCATCATCTAAATAATCAGAGTTTTGAAAATGTTTTGAAAGAATGGTAAGAACATTTCCATTTATAAATAAAAAATGATGCATATATAACAGTAAAAGTTAAGCAGACTTTTTTACATTTTACAATCGTGCATGGACCAACATGGCATTCTAAAGTAAAACAAAAAACAACAACAATAAAAACAAAGAGAAAGACAAATAAGGCAAGAACAAACCACAGTGGTTTCAGCATGTAACAGACATTCATAACAAACAAGATACAGAGTTATATTTTTATAATACAATATATACATTCAAAACCAGGAAACATGAGTGCAGTCACTTTCCCTTTTCTGCTGCCCATCTCGTCCTTTCAGCCTCATAAAAGGAAGACTGACAGAACTCTCCCCAAGCCATCTCATGAGTCATCCCCTCTGTCCGATACAGGGAAAACACTCTGGCAGGACAATAGACATATTTCCCTGCCACACCAGGGAACCCAGTATGTATGTGTGGACTCTGTGGGCCTTGTTTGAGTGGCTTGTGGCAGAACCTACAGAGGCGACCAGTGGAATGCTGCTCCATGGCCTTTCTCTTTTTCCGCTCCTCCATTACCTGTCTTGCCTCTGCAGAACGCTGCTTTGCGGCCTGTAGCTCTCGATTAAAAAAAGGTGTTTCAGCAAAGTCAGCAAATGGCATTCGAGGATTGGTGAGGCCTTCTGCTGCATACATCTGGTGTACCTTTGTAGAGCAGTAAAAGTACTTCACGTTCCCAGACTGATAAAAAAAATGAATGGAGGTGCCATCGCCAAGGTAACGTGACTTTGGCTGGCCACAAGCAAGACAGTTCCGTGTCCTCTTTGTAACCGGCTGCTGTTGCTGTTGCTGCTGCTGCTGCTTCTCCACAATCTCTTTCACCATTTGTTCAATCTCACGCTTAGTTAGCGGGGACTCCTGGGGCTTATTTCTGGGTGGGTTCACTGGGGCAGGTGGGAGGGTTACCACTGGAACACTTACAGTTTCACTCCCTTCTGTGAGGTGATGCCACAGCTGCTGGGTCTCCAGGAGTTTCTCTGAACTGGTGTTCAGGGATGAACTTGTGTTTGTCATCTTGGCCAGGTGTTTCACATAACGTGAGATATGCTGTTTTGTGGTGGGGTGTAAGAGGCTATTGGGATCCTTGGAGGCAGCCTGCACAAGGGCAGCATACTCTGCATCCACCTGGCTGAGAAGGTCTTTCTACCCATGGTACTTTGCCAGAAGGCCATCAATAGAATCCCTCATGGGCTGTGTCCACCGAAAATGGTCCAAGACAAAAAGTAGACCACCTGCCTTGATGGTACCTGTGTGAGCAGCTCGTGGAGAGGGAGCGAAGGGCAGTGGTGGTGTCATCTCATCTAAAGGAGAGGAAAAAGGACAGAAAAGAAAAAATCATTTTCACTTTTATATCTGAAATATCTGTAGAATTTATATAAATAAGGAATAATTAAATGATGAAGATGTGAGCTGAATTACCTTTTACTTTGGTGGGCTGTGCAGGTTGGATCATTGTTTGTGAGCCAAGAGAAGCCACACCAAAGATGTCATCCTGGAGCATAGGGTAATTCATTTGGGTTACAATCAGTGATTACATTACACTACACTACCAGTCAAAACTTTTTGGACAGTAAGATTTTTTAATGTTTTTAAAGAAGTCTCTTCTGCTCACCAAGTCTTCATTTATTTGATCCAAAATACAGCAAAAACAGTAATATTATGAAATATTTTTACAATTTAAAATAACTGTTTTCTATTTGAATATATTTTGAAATGCAATTTATTCCTGTGATAACAAAGCTGAATTTTCAGCATCATTACTCCAGTCTTCAGTGTCACATGATCCTTCAGAAATCATTCTAATATGCTGCTCAAGAAATATTTATTAATATTATCAATGTTGAAAACAGTTGTGTACAATTTTTCTTCAGGATTATTTGATGAATAGAAAGTTATGATTAGAATGATTTCTGAAGGATCATGTGACAATGAAGACTGGAGTAATAATGCTGAAAATTCAGCTTTGCCATCACAGGAATAAATTGCATTTCAAAATATATTCAAATAGAAAACAGTTATTTTAAATTGTAAAAATATTTCACAATATTACTGTTTTTGCTGTATTGTGGATCAAATAAAAGAAGCTGATTGGTAGTGTATATTTTGTGTTTTAGTGAGTGAGCATATTTGTAAGTACAAGAAGTCAAGTTTACCTGAGCAAAGTGTTCCTCCCTCACCTCCTCAGGTGGGTCATCAGGTGGGAGTCTCTCACTGAGAGCAGATGGCTCTGAGGACTGATGCTCTCCCTCCCCTGCAACAGGTACCTTCTGGGACTTGTGCTTGTCCCAGTCCAGGGGGACAGGACGACAACCAGGCTCCACATATTGCAGTCCAAACCTTTCTCTGGTGTCTGTCTGTGAGACAAGCAAGGCAGGGTACTTGGCCTGGCCTGTCACCACGTCTGAGAGCTTGTTCAGTTCCATGATTAGCACAGGATCAAAAACTGCAGGCAGCTTCACTCCAGGCTGTTTCAGGTCTACAAGGCGCTGGAAATTCCAGCGAGCCACTCCAATCATGCCCTGCGCCTGGAAAAGTTCCGTGGATACCTGAGTGCCTGTGACCCATCTCGCCTGATGGAAATGGAACCCCTCCTGCTGAGAGGTGCCTCTTACAGGGATCCAAACGGGTACAGCTGCCGCCTCCCCCTTCACATGGTTCAGCTGGACTGTTCCACCATGTCTATAGAGGATCCCTTCCGCAACCTCTGGGTCACTCAGGCAGCCTCTGAGAATGTGTACTCGCTGAATCCTCCACACCTTCAACATCGATGGTTTGAGCAGTGGCACACCATCAGGATCGCATTGTAAAAAGAATCTTTGGAGAACACTCTCTACTCTCTCCAGCAGCTCTTTGGGGTGTGGGACCCTGGTGCGGCAGTGCTCCCTGATGTGTTGCTTTGTTGGATTTGCAGGCACTATCCCACAGAAGACATAAGCCTGCTTCAGTCTCTGTAGGTCCGTCTGGTCCACAACGCTAAAAGCTGCTGACAGAAACTTGCAGAAAGCACTGTGCAGTGGATGGTGCTCTGACACACACTCTCTGGAGAACCGCCGCATGCAGTGAAACAAGTCCAGCTTGATGTTGATGTTGTTGTTGTATTCTTTGCGGGAGGCACAGGTGTTGATGAGATGCCCAGAGGTTGCCGAAGCCACTATAGCCTCAGTGGTCTTCCAAGAATCCCAGAGGAGGTGCTCCTGGGGCTCGGGGTTGGGATCCTGAAGGCAGCACAGCAATCTCTGTTCCACACAAAAAGTATATTTAAAATATTACATTTTCAAATACATAGGATACATGTATTTGCTATACAATATATTTTGTTTACTTTACAAATATATTATAGGTGGGAAGGAAAATGTGATGGATGGTTCTTACCTGTCAACCCACTGGTAGTTGGCTTTTGGCAGTCCTGCAAAAGTGTAACGACGGGACAGCCCCTCATACATTGGCTGCAGGGATTTATCACTTTCAGACTGCAGCATCACCCAGGACAAGACCATCCAGTTTTCATTCATCACAGCGTATGACGACATAGTACCCGATGCAAGCACAACCTTACGGGCCACTTTGCGGGTATGGTCAGCCCTTAAGGCTTGTCCAAACGTACCTTGGAGGAGCAGATTGAGTGTGCTCTCCTGCCTATGGTACTCCTGAATGAGGCAGTCAACCAAGTAGTGGGCTGAGACTGTTACTCCACACCAGCTGACCACATCACCATACTCACCAAATGGAGCAGGAGTATTTGTTGCTCTTAGGGCCCCTGTGATGGTCTGCTGACCATAAAGTCCACTATCACCATCCAGCACATTCTTAACAGTGGACAGGTAAGTCAGGTGTGCACGTTCATACCTGAGGTGGAGAGCTTCATTCAGCTGATTGGCCATATCATTGGGAGAATTTCCTGTGCGCCGCAGCTCATCCATCACGTCTTACATGTGGCCTTCTTGTGCGTCAGAAAAGCTGGCAAAATGTTGCAGAACCGACTTGGCAGCATGTCCATCCATTGGGGTTTGTCTGCAAACCAGTACTTTTTACAGACTTTACAGCTGAGCCGAGAGGCCAGTATGTAGTACTGGCTGCTTGTACCAATAATGACACGGGGTCGTCCAACTCCTGATGAGACAACGTGAGGATTCGGACAGCCGTACAGACATGGCAGAGTGTAGTTGTTGCGGACTCTTTCCATAATGGCGTGCTCTGGCTTCCATATGAAGAATGGATGAAGTTGAAAGTATTTTGGTGATGGCAGCTCATAGACAGCATCAATAAGCTCAGGCTGAGGTGGGTAACGCCACAAGGAGATCATGTTCATTGGATGTCTTACTGGTCTAGAACCTGGCCACAGTCCCAAGGCTTCCATTTCTGTTTTCATCCAGATTCTCTGCTGTTGAGAGCAGTGCCATCGGCTCACATCCTGCTCATAGCTTGGCAGTGGTGGAACAACATGCTTCTCCTCCAACTGAGTTGAGGAGTACCCAGTAGAGGCTGCAGGGAGTCCTGAGAAAGACTGGCCCACAGCTGCAGGGGGTCCTGAGGGAGGAGTAGAGGCTGTAGACTCTGCAGAGGTCACTGGAATGAGGGCTGTAGGATGACATGGGTGACATTAGTCATAGATGAGCATTACATTTGTTAAATATGTTAAATCTGTTTTAAATTTGATTAAGTAAAATGCTACATTAAGTCCTTACACTGACAGAACACAATTTCGTGCACTGGTCTCAAAGGCGATATGCTCTTGCTTGTAGATAATTTGAGCAACTCTGGAGGTACTGGCAAAGGAACCCTCACTGGAGTGAAGGGAATTGGTGAAAAACAACCACACTGATCAGAAACAGGCATATCCTTACAGTAGAGTTGGTATGTGCACATGTCCATATACCAACCTGGCCGTGGAGATGCAATGTCACTATATTCATCAGGCCGGTCTGGTTTTGAGATTGTTGCTGGTGGTTTATGCCTCCCTAACCCAGAAAAATGTAATGTCATTCTAATGCCCTGTCCCGAAGTAAATGTGTTAATAAGTAGTAATGTAAATGCATGCAAACACATAGAACACATGTCAAGACTCTTTAAAATATTAGGGGTGTGGTATGTTAACGAAGGTATAATGCATGTATGTCTTTTCAGCGCCCCTGTGAAGTTCACTCAATTTTTAGAATTTAGTTTCAATTTTACTTCAGCTGCGTGCTTAATCTGACTCCAATTTTAAATGGTTATTACATTTAGATTGTTTCTAATTAGGAATTAATCCTAACTATTGGTTATGTATTATGGGAGAATGGGAGACTGCATGTGATGATGTTACAAACTTTACAGTACCTGTCAAAAGTTTGGAAACATTTCTAATTTGTTTTTGAAAGAAGTCTTGTATGCTCACCAAGGCTGCATTGTGGGATATTAGGGGCCTCGGTCTGTGTGGAGGTTGTTGGTGCAGGTTCTATAGGTACAGAACCTTTACCCTGTGAAGAAGGCCTACACACAGGAGCTGGTGGAATGGGAGAATGGGAGACTGAAAGTGATGATGGTGGAGGCAGTACTGCATTGAACAAAGCAAAGGACATGTATTAATATATATATATTAATATATATATATATATATATGAATGAAGAGTTCAGATGCAAAAGCCTCTAAGTGCCATCTGAAGTTTTCTTCTAAAATGAACATTTTTATCAAGCTTGTATATTTTTGTTAAGTTATTTAACTTTAATGACAATGAAAAGGACCTATTAATTGCCATTAAAGTGAAATTACTGAACCTAAACATACAAGCTTGATAAAGAAAATTTCAGACGGCACTTAGAGGCTTTTGCATCTGAACCCTTATATATATATATATATATATATATATATATATATATATATATATATATATATATTTATTATATATATATATATATATATATATATATATTTTTTTTTTTTTTTTTTTTTTTAAAAAAACATTGAATGTGCATGTTTTCACTGTCTTGTCTATTTTGTTTAAAATAAAATGGTCAAAATTGGTCAAAACAGTGACTACAATCATAATTTATTTAAAGATTCTAGTTTGAAAATTCTAACAATGTTCAGATTTAATTGTTATATTGTAAGTAAGAATTTTTTCTTGAAGACAACAAATTCAATTAAATAGCATGCATGCATACAATTCATGAAGTGCACTCACCCTCGTCACTGGTATGTATATCCCTTAAAAGTAGTTAGTGGAACAAAAGAAGGTGTTTTAGAACAGGCAAGAACACTGCCAAAACAACAAACAAAATAATTTAAAATCAGAAATGGAGGATAAATCTGTCTATAACAGAATAATCCTCCAAAACTGATGTGGAAAATAACCTCTTTTAGATAAGACTGTGGATCCAGGGGCTGCAGACGATCCTAAAAAATTAAGCATTAAAATTTGAATAGTTTCACTGAAGTATGTGCAACTTAATGTCATAAAGAACAAGACATGGCTACATATAACAAACATGACACTGAAAACGATTGTTGGTTCACTTACTCGGTTGTGTGAGATATTTTGTTGGAGAAAGACTCAACATCATCTTCTCCAGTTCCTCATCCTCCTCCATTACTATGAAATAAAACAAATGCACCAGAAGACTTTAATGCATCAGGAGGCTTTTAATCAAATATGCATGAATTTTATTAACTCATCTGGATGATCAGAGGCAGTACTTGAAGGAACCAGAGGCCTTGCAGTGGAAGATGATGGTGAGGGCAACGGATGAGGGTTTTCGGGCAGTTGGTTTTGCTGCTGCTTTAAAAGATACTGCTGCAACAGATACATTTTACTTCCTGGAACACATTTCTGTCTCAATATAAAGGAAGCATATCCATCAGCCCTGGTATTCCAAATTTTTCTCCAAGTATCTTGTGCTCTTGTTCCAAATCCAACAATATTGTCATGCTCTGACAAGGCTGGCACTGGATCTGGCCTTTGAGACAGATACTGTTTAAGATCCTCAATTTCCTTGAAGCTTCTTGAGTATTCAAGAAAGGAAATGAGGCTATCCTTGCAAGGACCCTCTGGGTTGAACTGCCCAGCCTGTTCTTCCTCCTCAACCTTACTGGACAGGTACAAAGCGTAGCCAACGTCATTCTCCAATAACCACCTGAAGGACTTGCCCTTGTACTTGCCAAACTGAAGAACATATTCTCCTAACACCTCTTGCTTGTCAGAGACATCCCCTCCTCTGTGTAACACAACAGAACGGGCATTGGTCTTGACCAGATCTTCTCTTTGAGGTGCTGACTTGTCCTGCAAAGAAGGGTTGTCTTTAATTCTTTTTGCCTCTTCAGATGGGTCCTGTCGTAAATGGCCTGAAGGGCCTTTCCTGAAGGACACGTTGACTCTCCCGGGAAAAAAGACAGTCTTCTTCATGTTGATGACCTGAAATCACGACCACATTAAAATACTTAATGAAATAACACAATTAGCATATAGTATATTACAATTAAAACATTAGTAAGGTTGTTTTTTATTTTTCATTTTTAAAAATAAATAATACGTCTATTCAGCAGGGATACATGAAATTGATTAAGAGATTCATAAGATATTTATGGTGTTATAAACTTTACAGAACCTGTCAAAAGTTTAAAAGCATTATAATTTTTTTATGTTTTTGAAAGAAGTCTCTTACGCTCACCAAGGCTGCATTTATTTAACCAAAAATACAGTATAAACAGTAATACTGTGAAATATTATTACAAATTAAAAGAAATGTTTGTGTATAAGTAAGTGCTAATATATATAAATAAATGTGCTAAATATAAATAAGTGTGTATGTGTGTATATATATATATATATATATATATACATATATATATATATATATATATATTATACACACACACAACATTTTTATAAAAGTTCAATGAACAAGCTTTTAGTTATACCTAAAGATACTCCAATAAATTGTATTGTATTTTCTATCAAGTTTGGCTTACTGTAATTTATCAATTTAATTTTGCTAACACAGTCATACTTGTTTTTATTTACATTAAACTTCACAAACCATTCAAAACAATAAACAACACGATTATATGACGATGATGATAATACTACTAATAATAAATAAACAACAACAAATTATTTCCCAAAAATAGTAAAAAATTCATCTTACCTTCTTGGTTTGTCAGCTTATTGCGCTGATCTCTGAGGTAAAACAGACGTGACGTAAAAGCGTAAAACCTGAGGTAAAATGTGAAGACTTCTTGAGAAAAACAATAGGCCAGTTACGTAGTTGACTTAGTTAAACAAAGTCGCGTAATTTTTCTGTAAATACGTGTTGTGCAGAATAACACAATACGAACCTTCTTGTAATTAATATGCAATCGCGCGTCTCCTCTCTTCCGCTGCAGCGAATGACTGACAGATGACACCTCGCTATTTAAATGTCCCGCCACGGAAAAGGCGAAACAGCGCCATGAAATCTACCTGTGGTTAAAAATATATTGCATCCGTACTGTTAAGCACTACCATAGAGAATGAATGGGAAAAGTTAAGGGAAGTTAAGCTCAACTATTTTCGGCTCCCGCGCGAATGACCCGGGTTCGATTCCCGGCCAACGCATTGCTTTTGGCTCAAGCTGCCGTTAAAACGGCCGTCCACGAGCCCTTGCCGGAGCAAAAAAAAAATTTTTTGCACGGGTCATTGGGCAGCAGCAAAGGTCGAGCTCTCCCCGTCGGGGAATCGAACCCCGGTCTTCCGCGTGACAGGCGGAGATACTGTCCACTATACTAACGAGGAGCTGCAGTGGCAGGCCGTCGCCCCCATCAGCGCAGCTGCTGTTCAGAACGGAGTAAATGCCACGAGAACTCAGCCAAACCATGCATAAATACACCTGTTACACACCAGCTGCAGAGGTTCTATTGAAAGTGTAATGTATTAAATGCCATCAACAAAGCATCTAAAACCATGAAATCTGAAGTCTCTGATCAAAACGTGTTATTAAAAGGTAGAGCTCGATTTTAACAGAGAGCGCCTGCGTTGGTGGTATAGTGGTGAGCATAGCTGCCTTCCAAGCAGTTGACCCGGGTTCGATTCCCGGCCAACGCATCGCTTTTGGCTCAAGCTGTCCTTAAAGTAGTCGTCCGGGGCCCCTGGCGACCATTTTCTGTAACTCGTGGCTGGAGCGATAACTGTTGTATGGGTCATTGGGCGGCACCAAAGGACGAGCAAAACGGAGTAAATGCCACGAGAACTCAGCCAAAACATGCATAAATAAACCTGTTACACACCAGCTGCAAAGGTTCTGTTGAAAGTCTAATGTATTAAATGCCATCAACAAAGCATCTAAAACCACGCAAAAAACGAAGCCTCCCCGTCGGGGAATCGAACCCCGGTCTTCCGCGTGACAGGCGGAGATACTGTCCACTATACTAACGAGGAGCTGCAGAGGCAGGCCCTCGCTCACGTTCAAACAGCTGCACGATGACCGGCTGATGAAAAGCATGCCGGCAGGAGTTTGCATCCTAGATTACCCTCGGTGAGCAGAGCGGTATAGTAGAGGGGGCACGCAGGCCCGAGGGGGCTGAGGTACAGCTCGAGTTTCTCTTCATTGTCGCATAAATCTTTCGCCTTTTACTAAAGATTTCCGTGGAGGGGAACGTTTGCGAGTGTTCCGTATTTTTGGGGGCTCTGCTCACGGCAGAGCTACGCAAGAGCGTTAAAAACAGAGCGAATTTGGCCGTTGGGCTTCCGTCGAGACTCCACCCAATGCACCGCCGGATGCCTTTGGGCGCAAGGCTGGTGAGGCCTGCTGTAACGGAATGCAACGGAACCTCTGCCAAACTGTGCACTCAAACTCCTTTTACACACCAACTGCAAATGTTATTTCCTGGAAGTGTAATCTGTTAAATGCACTTGTCAAATCATCTCATAATATGAAATATGATGTGTGTGAATAAAAGGTGTTATAAAATGGTAGAGCTTGTTTTTAATGGAGAACTTGGTAGGTCAGATCAGCAAAAAAGTCCGTGTGTTCTTTTCAGTGCCGGGTCCAAACAAAGAGCGTCTCAGTTCCTCTGCTGACCGCACGAGCCAGCATCCAGCCGACTTCTAACCGCCTGCGTTGGTGGTATAGTGGTGAGCATAACTGCCTTCCAAGCAGTTGACCCGGGTTCGATTCCCGGCCAACGCATCGCTTTTGGCTCAAGCTGTCCTTAAAGTAGTCGTCCGGGGCCCCTGGCGACCATTTTCTGTAACTCGTGGCTGGAGCGATAACTGTTGTATGGGTCATTGGGCGGCACCAAAGGACGAGCAAAACGGAGTAAATGCCACGAGAACTCAGCCAAACCATGCATAAATACACCTGTTACACACCAGCTGCAGAGGTTCTATTGAAAGTGTAATGTATTAAATGCCATCAACAAAGCATCTAAAACCACGCAAAAAACGAGGCCTCCCCGTCGGGGAATCGAACCCCGGTCTTCCGCGTGACAGGCGGAGATACTGTCCACTATACTAACGAGGAGCTGCAGAGGCAGGCCCTCGCTCCCGTTCAAACAGCTGCACGATGACCGGCTGATGAAAAGCATGCCGGCAGGAGTTTGCATCCTAGATTACCCTCGGTGAGCAGAGCGGTATAGTAGAGGGGGCACGCAGGCCCGAGGGGGCTGAGGTACAGCTCGAGTTTCTCTTCATTGTCGCATAAATCTTTCGCCTTTTACTAAAGATTTCCGTGGAGGGGAACGTTTGCGAGTGTTCCGTATTTTTGGGGGCTCTGCTCACGGCAGAGCTACGCAAGAGCGTTAAAAACAGAGCGAATTTGGCCGTTGGGCTTCCGTCGAGACTCCACCCAATGCACCGCCGGATGCCTTTGGGCGCAAGGCTGGTGACGCCTGCTGTAACGGAATGCAACGGAACCTCTGCCAAACTGTGCACTCAAACTCCTTTTACACACCAACTGCAAATGTTATTTCCTGGAAGTGTAATCTGTTAAATGCACTTGTCAAATCATCTCATAATATGAAATATGATGTGTGTGAATAAAAGGTGTTATAAAATGGTAGAGCTTGTTTTTAATGGAGAACTTGGTAGGTCAGATCAGCAAAAAAGTCCGTGTGTTCTTTTCAGTGCCGGGTCCAAACAAAGAGCGTCTCAGTTCCTCTGCTGACCGCACGAGCCAGCATCCAGCCGACTTCTAACCGCCTGCGTTGGTGGTATAGTGGTGAGCATAGCTGCCTTCCAAGCAGTTGACCCGGGTTCGATTCCCGGCCAACGCATTGCTTTTGGCTCAAGCTGCCGTTAAAACGGCCGTCCACGAGCCCTTGCCGGAGCAAAAAAAAAATTTTTTGCACGGGTCATTGGGCAGCAGCAAAGGTCGAGCTCTCCCCGTCGGGGAATCGAACCCCGGTCTTCCGCGTGACAGGCGGAGATACTGTCCACTATACTAACGAGGAGCTGCAGCGGCAGGCCGTCGCCCCCATCAGCGCAGCTGCTGTTCAGAACGGAGTAAATGCCACGAGAACTCAGCCAAACCATGCATAAATACACCTGTTACACACCAGCTGCAGAGGTTCTATTGAAAGTGTAATGTATTAAATGCCATCAACAAAGCATCTAAAACCACGCAAAAAACGAGGCCTCCCCATCGGGGAATCGAACCCCGGTCTTCCGCGTGACAGGCGGAGATACTGTCCACTATACTAACGAGGAGCTGAAGAGGCAGGCCCTCGCTCCCGTTCAAACATCTGCACGATGACCGGCTGATGAAAAGCATGCCGGCAGGAGTTTGCATCCTAGATTACCCTCGGTGAGCAGAGCGGTATAGTAGAGGGGGCACGCAGGCCCGAGGGGGCTGAGGTACAGCTCGAGTTTCTCTTCATTGTCGCATAAATCTTTCGCCTTTTACTAAAGATTTCCGTGGAGGGGAACGTTTGCGAGTGTTCCGTATTTTTGGGGGCTCTGCTCACGGCAGAGCTACGCAAGAGCGTTAAAAACAGAGCGAATTTGGCCGTTGGGCTTCCGTCGAGACTCCACCCAATGCACCGCCGGATGCCTTTGGGCGCAAGGCTGGTGACGCCTGCTGTAACGGAATGCAACGGAACCTCTGCCAAACTGTGCACTCAAACTCCTTTTACACACCAACTGCAAATGTTATTTCCTGGAAGTGTAATCTGTTAAATGCACTTGTCAAATCATCTCATAATATGAAATATGATGTGTGTGAATAAAAGGTGTTATAAAATGGTAGAGCTTGTTTTTAATGGAGAACTTGGTAGGTCAGATCAGCAAAAAAGTCCGTGTGTTCTTTTCAGTGCCGGGTCCAAACAAAGAGCGTCTCAGTTCCTCTGCTGACCGCACGAGCCAGCATCCAGCCGACTTCTAACCGCCTGCATTGGTGGTATAGTGGTGAGCATAGCTGCCTTCCAAGCAGTTGACCCGGGTTCGATTCCCGGCCAACGCATTGCTTTTGGCTCAAGCTGCCGTTAAAACGGCCGTCCACGAGCCCTTGCCGGAGCAAAAAAAAAATTTTTTGCACGGGTCATTGGGCAGCAGCAAAGGTCGAGCTCTCCCCGTCGGGGAATCGAACCCCGGTCTTCCGCGTGACAGGCGGAGATACTGTCCACTATACTAACGAGGAGCTGCAGTGGCAGGCCGTCGCCCCCATCAGCGCAGCTGCTGTTCAGAACGGAGTAAATGCCACGAGAACTCAGCCAAACCATGCATAAATACACCTGTTACACACCAGCTGCAGAGGTTCTATTGAAAGTGTAATGTATTAAATGCCATCAACAAAGCATCTAAAACCACGCAAAAAACGAGGCCTCCCCGTCGGGGAATCGAACCCCGGTCTTCCGCGTGACAGGCGGAGATACTGTCCACTATACTAACGAGGAGCTGAAGATGCAGGCCCTCGCTCCCGTTCAAACATCTGCACGATGACCGGCTGATGAAAAGCATGCCGGCAGGAGTTTGCATCCTAGATTACCCTCGGTGAGCAGAGCGGTATAGTAGAGGGGGCACGCAGGCCCGAGGGGGCTGAGGTACAGCTCGAGTTTCTCTTCATTGTCGCATAAATCTTTCGCCTTTTACTAAAGATTTCCGTGGAGGGGAACGTTTGCGAGTGTTCCGTATTTTTGGGGGCTCTGCTCACGGCAGAGCTACGCAAGAGCGTTAAAAACAGAGCGAATTTGGCCGTTGGGCTTCCGTCGAGACTCCACCCAATGCACCGCCGGATGCCTTTGGGCGCAAGGCTGGTGACGCCTGCTGTAACGGAATGCAACGGAACCTCTGCCAAACTGTGCACTCAAACTCCTTTTACACACCAACTGCAAATGTTATTTCCTGGAAGTGTAATCTGTTAAATGCACTTGTCAAATCATCTCATAATATGAAATATGATGTGTGTGAATAAAAGGTGTTATAAAATGGTAGAGCTTGTTTTTAATGGAGAACTTGGTAGGTCAGATCAGCAAAAAAGTCTGTGTGTTCTTTTCAGTGCCGGGTCCAAACAAAGAGCGTCTCAGTTCCTCTGCTGACCGCACGAGCCAGCATCCAGCCGACTTCTAACCGCCTGCGTTGGTGGTATAGTGGTGAGCATAGCTGCCTTCCAAGCAGTTGACCCGGGTTCGATTCCCGGCCAACGCATTGCTTTTGGCTCAAGCTGCCGTTAAAACGGCCGTCCACGAGCCCTTGCCGGAGCAAAAAAAAAATTTTTTTGCACGGGTCATTGGGCAGCAGCAAAGGTCGAGCTCTCCCCGTCGGGGAATCGAACCCCGGTCTTCCGCGTGACAGGCGGAGATACTGTCCACTATACTAACGAGGAGCTGCAGTGGCAGGCCGTCGCCCCCATCAGCGCAGCTGCTGTTCAGAACGGAGTAAATGCCACGAGAACTCAGCCAAACCATGCATAAATACACCTGTTACACACCAGCTGCAGAGGTTCTATTGAAAGTGTAATGTATTAAATGCCATCAACAAAGCATCTAAAACCACGCAAAAAACGAGGCCTCCCCGTCGGGGAATCGAACCCCGGTCTTCCGCGTGACAGGCGGAGATACTGTCCACTATACTAACGAGGAGCTGAAGATGCAAGCCCTCGCTCCCGTTCAAACATCTGCACGATGACCGGCTGATGAAAAGCATGCCGGCAGGAGTTTGCATCCTAGATTACCCTCGGTGAGCAGAGCGGTATAGTAGAGGGGGCACGCAGGCCCGAGGGGGCTGAGGTACAGCTCGAGTTTCTCTTCATTGTCGCATAAATCTTTCGCCTTTTACTAAAGATTTCCGTGGAGGGGAACGTTTGCGAGTGTTCCGTATTTTTGGGGGCTCTGCTCACGGCAGAGCTACGCAAGAGCGTTAAAAACAGAGCGAATTTGGCCGTTGGGCTTCCGTCGAGACTCCACCCAATGCACCGCCGGATGCCTTTGGGCGCAAGGCTGGTGACGCCTGCTGTAACGGAATGCAACGGAACCTCTGCCAAACTGTGCACTCAAACTCCTTTTACACACCAACTGCAAATGTTATTTCCTGGAAGTGTAATCTGTTAAATGCACTTGTCAAATCATCTCATAATATGAAATATGATGTGTGTGAATAAAAGGTGTTATAAAATGGTAGAGCTTGTTTTTAATGGAGAACTTGGTAGGTCAGATCAGCAAAAAAGTCTGTGTGTTCTTTTCAGTGCCGGGTCCAAACAAAGAGCGTCTCAGTTCCTCTGCTGACCGCACGAGCCAGCATCCAGCCGACTTCTAACCGCCTGCGTTGGTGGTATAGTGGTGAGCATAGCTGCCTTCCAAGCAGTTGACCCGGGTTCGATTCCCGGCCAACGCATTGCTTTTGGCTCAAGCTGCCGTTAAAACGGCCGTCCACGAGCCCTTGCCGGAGCAAAAAAAAATTTTTTTGCACGGGTCATTGGGCAGCAGCAAAGGTCGAGCTCTCCCCGTCGGGGAATCGAACCCCGGTCTTCCGCGTGACAGGCGGAGATACTGTCCACTATACTAACGAGGTATATGGGGGCCGTCGCCCCCATCAGCGCAGCTGCTGTTCAGAACGGAGTAAATGCCACGAGAACTCAGCCAAACCATGCATAAATACACCTGTTACACACCAGCTGCAGAGGTTCTATTGAAAGTGTAATGTATTAAATGCCATCAACAAAGCATCTAAAACCACGCAAAAAACGAAGCCTCCCCGTCGGGGAATCGAACCCCGGTCTTCCGCGTGACAGGCGGAGATACTGTCCACTATACTAACGAGAAGCTGCAGAGGCAGGCCCTCGCTCCCGTTCAAACAGCTGCACGATGACCGGCTGATGAAAAGCATGCCGGCAGGAGTTTGCATCCTAGATTACCCTCGGTGAGCAGAGCGGTATAGTAGAGGGGGCACGCAGGCCCGAGGGGGCTGAGGTACAGCTCGAGTTTCTCTTCATTGTCGCATAAATCTTTCGCCTTTTACTAAAGATTTCCGTGGAGGGGAACGTTTGCGAGTGTTCCGTATTTTTGGGGGCTCTGCTCACGGCAGAGCTACGCAAGAGCGTTAAAAACAGAGCGAATTTGGCCGTTGGGCTTCCGTCGAGACTCCACCCAATGCACCGCCGGATGCCTTTGGGCGCAAGGCTGGTGACGCCTGCTGTAACAGAATGCAACGGAACCTCTGCCAAACTGTGCACTCAAACTCCTTTTACACACCAACTGCAAATGTTATTTCCTGGAAGTGTAATCTGTTAAATGCACTTGTCAAATCATCTCATAATATGAAATATGATGTGTGTGAATAAAAGGTGTTATAAAATGGTAGAGCTTGTTTTTAATGGAGAACTTGGTAGGTCAGATCAGCAAAAAAGTCTGTGTGTTCTTTTCAGTGCCGGGTCCAAACAAAGAGCGTCTCAGTTCCTCTGCTGACCGCACGAGCCAGCATCCAGCCGACTTCTAACCGCCTGCGTTGGTGGTATAGTGGTGAGCATAGCTGCCTTCCAAGCAGTTGACCCGGGTTCGATTCCCGGCCAACGCATTGCTTTTGGCTCAAGCTGCCGTTAAAACGGCCGTCCACGAGCCCTTGCCGGAGCAAAAAAAATTTTTTTTGCACGGGTCATTGGGCAGCAGCAAAGGTCGAGCTCTCCCCGTCGGGGAATCGAACCCCGGTCTTCCGCGTGACAGGCGGAGATACTGTCCACTATACTAACGAGGAGCTGCAGTGGCAGGCCGTCGCCCCCATCAGCGCAGCTGCTGTTCAGAACGGAGTAAATGCCACGAGAACTCAGCCAAACCATGCATAAATACACCTGTTACACACCAGCTGCAGAGGTTCTATTGAAAGTGTAATGTATTAAATGCCATCAACAAAGCATCTAAAACCATGAAATCTGAAGTCTCTGATCAAAACGTGTTATTAAAAGGTAGAGCTCGATTTTAACAGAGAGCGCCTGCGTTGGTGGTATAGTGGTGAGCATAGCTGCCTTCCAAGCAGTTGACCCGGGTTCGATTCCCGGCCAACGCATCGCTTTTGGCTCAAGCTGTCCTTAAAGTAGTCGTCCGGGGCCCCTGGCGACCATTTTCTGTAACTCGTGGCTGGAGCGATAACTGTTGTATGGGTCATTGGGCGGCACCAAAGGACGAGCAAAACGGAGTAAATGCCACGAGAACTCAGCCAAACCATGCATAAATACACCTGTTACACACCAGCTGCAGAGGTTCTATTGAAAGTGTAATGTATTAAATGCCATCAACAAAGCATCTAAAACCACGCAAAAAACGAGGCCTCCCCGTCGGGGAATCGAACCCCGGTCTTCCGCGTGACAGGCGGAGATACTGTCCACTATACTAACGAGGAGCTGCAGAGGCAGGCCCTCGCTCCCGTTCAAACAGCTGCACGATGACCGGCTGATGAAAAGCATGCCGGCAGGAGTTTGCATCCTAGATTACCCTCGGTGAGCAGAGCGGTATAGTAGAGGGGGCACGCAGGCCCGAGGGGGCTGAGGTACAGCTCGAGTTTCTCTTCATTGTCGCATAAATCTTTCGCCTTTTACTAAAGATTTCCGTGGAGGGGAACGTTTGCGAGTGTTCCGTATTTTTGGGGGCTCTGCTCACGGCAGAGCTACGCAAGAGCGTTAAAAACAGAGCGAATTTGGCCGTTGGGCTTCCGTCGAGACTCCACCCAATGCACCGCCGGATGCCTTTGGGCGCAAGGCTGGTGACGCCTGCTGTAACGGAATGCAACGGAACCTCTGCCAAACTGTGCACTCAAACTCCTTTTACACACCAACTGCAAATGTTATTTCCTGGAAGTGTAATCTGTTAAATGCACTTGTCAAATCATCTCATAATATGAAATATGATGTGTGTGAATAAAAGGTGTTATAAAATGGTAGAGCTTGTTTTTAATGGAGAACTTGGTAGGTCAGATCAGCAAAAAAGTCTGTGTGTTCTTTTCAGTGCCGGGTCCAAACAAAGAGCGTCTCAGTTCCTCTGCTGACCGCACGAGCCAGCATCCAGCCGACTTCTAACCGCCTGCTTTGGTGGTATAGTGGTGAGTATAGCTGCCTTCCAAGCAGTTGACCCGGGTTCGATTCCCGGCCAACGCATTGCTTTTGGCTCAAGCTGCCGTTAAAACGGCCGTCCACGAGCCCTTGCCGGAGCAAAAAAAAAATTTTTTGCACGGGTCATTGGGCAGCAGCAAAGGTCGAGCTCTCCCCGTCGGGGAATCGAACCCCGGTCTTCCGCGTGACAGGCGGAGATACTGTCCACTATACTAACGAGGAGCTGCAGTGGCAGGCCGTCGCCCCCATCAGCGCAGCTGCTGTTCAGAACGGAGTAAATGCCACGAGAACTCAGCCAAACCATGCATAAATACACCTGTTACACACCAGCTGCAGAGGTTCTATTGAAAGTGTAATGTATTAAATGCCATCAACAAAGCATCTAAAACCATGAAATCTGAAGTCTCTGATCAAAACGTGTTATTAAAAGGTAGAGCTCGATTTTAACAGAGAGCGCCTGCGTTGGTGGTATAGTGGTGAGCATAGCTGCCTTCCAAGCAGTTGACCCGGGTTCGATTCCCGGCCAACGCATTGCTTTTGGCTCAAGCTGCCGTTAAAATGGCCGTCCACGAGCCCTTGCCGGAGCAAAAAAAAAATTTTTTGCACGGGTCATTGGGCAGCAGCAAAGGTCGAGCTCTCCCCGTCGGGGAATCGAACCCCGGTCTTCCGCGTGACAGGCGGAGATACTGTCCACTATACTAACGAGGAGCTGCAGTGGCAGGCCGTCGCCCCCATCAGCGCAGCTGCTGTTCAGAACGGAGTAAATGCCACGAGAACTCAGCCAAACCATGCATAAATACACCTGTTACACACCAGCTGCAGAGGTTCTATTGAAAGTGTAATGTATTAAATGCCATCAACAAAGCATCTAAAACCATGAAATCTGAAGTCTCTGATCAAAACGTGTTATTAAAAGGTAGAGTTCGATTTTAACAGAGAGCGCCTGCGTTGGTGGTATAGTGGTGAGCATAGCTGCCTTCCAAGCAGTTGACCTGGGTTCGGTTCCCGGCCAACGCATCGCTTTTGGCTCAAGCTGTCCTTAAAGTAGTCGTCCGGGGCCCCTGGCGACCATTTTCTGTAACTCGTGGCTGGAGCGATAACTGTTGTATGGGTCATTGGGCGGCACCAAAGGACGAGCAAAACGGAGTAAATGCCACGAGAACTCAGCCAAACCATGCATAAATACACCTGTTACACACCAGCTGCAGAGGTTCTATTGAAAGTGTAATGTATTAAATGCCATCAACAAAGCATCTAAAACCACGCAAAAAACGAGGCCTCCCCGTCGGGGAATCGAACCCCGGTCTTCCGCGTGACAGGCGGAGATACTGTCCACTATACTAACGAGGAGCTGAAGATGCAGGCCCTCGCTCCCGTTCAAACATCTGCACGATGACCGGCTGATGAAAAGCATGCCGGCAGGAGTTTGCATCCTAGATTACCCTCGGTGAGCAGAGCGGTATAGTAGAGGGGGCACGCAGGCCCGAGGGGGCTGAGGTACAGCTCGAGTTTCTCTTCATTGTCGCATAAATCTTTCGCCTTTTACTAAAGATTTCCGTGGAGGGGAACGTTTGCGAGTGTTCCGTATTTTTGGGGGCTCTGCTCACGGCAGAGCTACGCAAGAGCGTTAAAAACAGAGCGAATTTGGCCGTTGGGCTTCCGTCGAGACTCCACCCAATGCACCGCCGGATGCCTTTGGGCGCAAGGCTGGTGACGCCTGCTGTAACGGAATGCAACGGAACCTCTGCCAAACTGTGCACTCAAACTCCTTTTACACACCAACTGCAAATGTTATTTCCTGGAAGTGTAATCTGTTAAATGCACTTGTCAAATCATCTCATAATATGAAATATGATGTGTGTGAATAAAAGGTGTTATAAAATGGTAGAGCTTGTTTTTAATGGAGAACTTGGTAGGTCAGATCAGCAAAAAAGTCTGTGTGTTCTTTTCAGTGCCGGGTCCAAACAAAGAGCGTCTCAGTTCCTCTGCTGACCGCACGAGCCAGCATCCAGCCGACTTCTAACCGCCTGCGTTGGTGGTATAGTGGTGAGCATAGCTGCCTTCCAAGCAGTTGACCCGGGTTCGATTCCCGGCCAACGCATTGCTTTTGGCTCAAGCTGCCGTTAAAACGGCCGTCCACGAGCCCTTGCCGGAGCAAAAAAAAATTTTTTTGCACGGGTCATTGGGCAGCAGCAAAGGTCGAGCTCTCCCCGTCGGGGAATCGAACCCCGGTCTTCCGCGTGACAGGCGGAGATACTGTCCACTATACTAACGAGGAGCTGCAGTGGCAGGCCGTCGCCCCCATCAGCGCAGCTGCTGTTCAGAACGGAGTAAATGCCACGAGAACTCAGCCAAACCATGCATAAATACACCTGTTACACACCAGCTGCAGAGGTTCTATTGAAAGTGTAATGTATTAAATGCCATCAACAAAGCATCTAAAACCACGCAAAAAACGAGGCCTCCCCGTCGGGGAATCGAACCCCGGTCTTCCGCGTGACAGGCGGAGATACTGTCCACTATACTAACGAGGAGCTGAAGATGCAGGCCCTCGCTCCCGTTCAAACATCTGCACGATGACCGGCTGATGAAAAGCATGCCGGCAGGAGTTTGCATCCTAGATTACCCTCGGTGAGCAGAGCGGTATAGTAGAGGGGGCACGCAGGCCCGAGGGGGCTGAGGTACAGCTCGAGTTTCTCTTCATTGTCGCATAAATCTTTCGCCTTTTACTAAAGATTTCCGTGGAGGGGAACGTTTGCGAGTGTTCCGTATTTTTGGGGGCTCTGCTCACGGCAGAGCTACGCAAGAGCGTTAAAAACAGAGCGAATTTGGCCGTTGGGCTTCCGTCGAGACTCCACCCAATGCACCGCCGGATGCCTTTGGGCGCAAGGCTGGTGACGCCTGCTGTAACGGAATGCAACGGAACCTCTGCCAAACTGTGCACTCAAACTCCTTTTACACACCAACTGCAAATGTTATTTCCTGGAAGTGTAATCTGTTAAATGCACTTGTCAAATCATCTCATAATATGAAATATGATGTGTGTGAATAAAAGGTGTTATAAAATGGTAGAGCTTGTTTTTAATGGAGAACTTGGTAGGTCAGATCAGCAAAAAAGTCTGTGTGTTCTTTTCAGTGCCGGGTCCAAACAAAGAGCGTCTCAGTTCCTCTGCTGACCGCACGAGCCAGCATCCAGCCGACTTCTAACCGCCTGCTTTGGTGGTATAGTGGTGAGCATAGCTGCCTTCCAAGCAGTTGACCCGGGTTCGATTCCCGGCCAACGCATTGCTTTTGGCTCAAGCTGCCGTTAAAACGGCCGTCCACGAGCCCTTGCCGGAGCAAAAAAAAAATTTTTTGCACGGGTCATTGGGCAGCAGCAAAGGTCGAGCTCTCCCCGTCGGGGAATCGAACCCCGGTCTTCCGCGTGACAGGCGGAGATACTGTCCACTATACTAACGAGGAGCTGCAGTGGCAGGCCGTCGCCCCCATCAGCGCAGCTGCTGTTCAGAACGGAGTAAATGCCACGAGAACTCAGCCAAACCATGCATAAATACACCTGTTACACACCAGCTGCAGAGGTTCTATTGAAAGTGTAATGTATTAAATGCCATCAACAAAGCATCTAAAACCATGAAATCTGAAGTCTCTGATCAAAACGTGTTATTAAAAGGTAGAGCTCGATTTTAACAGAGAGCGCCTGCGTTGGTGGTATAGTGGTGAGCATAGCTGCCTTCCAAGCAGTTGACCCGGGTTCGATTCCCGGCCAACGCATTGCTTTTGGCTCAAGCTGCCGTTAAAATGGCCGTCCACGAGCCCTTGCCGGAGCAAAAAAAAAATTTTTTGCACGGGTCATTGGGCAGCAGCAAAGGTCGAGCTCTCCCCGTCGGGGAATCGAACCCCGGTCTTCCGCGTGACAGGCGGAGATACTGTCCACTATACTAACGAGGAGCTGCAGTGGCAGGCCGTCGCCCCCATCAGCGCAGCTGCTGTTCAGAACGGAGTAAATGCCACGAGAACTCAGCCAAACCATGCATAAATACACCTGTTACACACCAGCTGCAGAGGTTCTATTGAAAGTGTAATGTATTAAATGCCATCAACAAAGCATCTAAAACCATGAAATCTGAAGTCTCTGATCAAAACGTGTTATTAAAAGGTAGAGTTCGATTTTAACAGAGAGCGCCTGCGTTGGTGGTATAGTGGTGAGCATAGCTGCCTTCCAAGCAGTTGACCTGGGTTCGGTTCCCGGCCAACGCATCGCTTTTGGCTCAAGCTGTCCTTAAAGTAGTCGTCCGGGGCCCCTGGCGACCATTTTCTGTAACTCGTGGCTGGAGCGATAACTGTTGTATGGGTCATTGGGCGGCACCAAAGGACGAGCAAAACGGAGTAAATGCCACGAGAACTCAGCCAAACCATGCATAAATACACCTGTTACACACCAGCTGCAGAGGTTCTATTGAAAGTGTAATGTATTAAATGCCATCAACAAAGCATCTAAAACCACGCAAAAAACGAGGCCTCCCCGTCGGGGAATCGAACCCCGGTCTTCCGCGTGACAGGCGGAGATACTGTCCACTATACTAACGAGGAGCTGCAGAGGCAGGCCCTCGCTCCCGTTCAAACATCTGCACGATGACCGGCTGATGAAAAGCATGCCGGCAGGAGTTTGCATCCTAGATTACCCTCGGTGAGCAGAGCGGTATAGTAGAGGGGGCACGCAGGCCCGAGGGGGCTGAGGTACAGCTCGAGTTTCTCTTCATTGTCGCATAAATCTTTCGCCTTTTACTAAAGATTTCCGTGGAGGGGAACGTTTGCGAGTGTTCCGTATTTTTGGGGGCTCTGCTCACGGCAGAGCTACGCAAGAGCGTTAAAAACAGAGCGAATTTGGCCGTTGGGCTTCCGTCGAGACTCCACCCAATGCACCGCCGGATGCCTTTGGGCGCAAGGCTGGTGACGCCTGCTGTAACGGAATGCAACGGAACCTCTGCCAAACTGTGCACTCAAACTCCTTTTACACACCAACTGCAAATGTTATTTCCTGGAAGTGTAATCTGTTAAATGCACTTGTCAAATCATCTCATAATATGAAATATGATGTGTGTGAATAAAAGGTGTTATAAAATGGTAGAGCTTGTTTTTAATGGAGAACTTGGTAGGTCAGATCAGCAAAAAAGTCCGTGTGTTCTTTTCAGTGCCGGGTCCAAACAAAGAGCGTCTCAGTTCCTCTGCTGACCGCACGAGCCAGCATCCAGCCGACTTCTAACCGCCTGCGTTGGTGGTATAGTGGTGAGCATAGCTGCCTTCCAAGCAGTTGACCCGGGTTCGATTCCCGGCCAACGCATTGCTTTTGGCTCAAGCTGCCGTTAAAACGGCCGTCCACGAGCCCTTGCCGGAGCAAAAAAAAAAATTTTTTGCACGGGTCATTGGGCAGCAGCAAAGGTCGAGCTCTCCCCGTCGGGGAATCGAACCCCGGTCTTCCGCGTGACAGGCGGAGATACTGTCCACTATACTAACGAGGAGCTGCAGTGGCAGGCCGTCGCCCCCATCAGCGCAGCTGCTGTTCAGAACGGAGTAAATGCCACGAGAACTCAGCCAAACCATGCATAAATACACCTGTTACACACCAGCTGCAGAGGTTCTATTGAAAGTGTAATGTATTAAATGCCATCAACAAAGCATCTAAAACCATGAAATCTGAAGTCTCTGATCAAAACGTGTTATTAAAAGGTAGAGCTCGATTTTAACAGAGAGCGCCTGCGTTGGTGGTATAGTGGTGAGCATAGCTGCCTTCCAAGCAGTTGACCCGGGTTCGATTCCCGGCCAACGCATCGCTTTTGGCTCAAGCTGTCCTTAAAGTAGTCGTCCGGGGCCCCTGGCGACCATTTTCTGTAACTCGTGGCTGGAGCGATAACTGTTGTATGGGTCATTGGGCGGCACCAAAGGACGAGCAAAACGGAGTAAATGCCACGAGAACTCAGCCAAACCATGCATAAATACACCTGTTACACACCAGCTGCAGAGGTTCTATTGAAAGTGTAATGTATTAAATGCCATCAACAAAGCATCTAAAACCACGCAAAAAACGAGGCCTCCCCGTCGGGGAATCGAACCCCGGTCTTCCGCGTGACAGGCGGAGATACTGTCCACTATACTAACGAGGAGCTGCAGAGGCAGGCCCTCGCTCCCGTTCAAACAGCTGCACGATGACCGGCTGATGAAAAGCATGCCGGCAGGAGTTTGCATCCTAGATTACCCTCGGTGAGCAGAGCGGTATAGTAGAGGGGGCACGCAGGCCCGAGGGGGCTGAGGTACAGCTCGAGTTTCTCTTCATTGTCGCATAAATCTTTCGCCTTTTACTAAAGATTTCCGTGGAGGGGAACGTTTGCGAGTGTTCCGTATTTTTGGGGGCTCTGCTCACGGCAGAGCTACGCAAGAGCGTTAAAAACAGAGCGAATTTGGCCGTTGGGCTTCCGTCGAGACTCCACCCAATGCACCGCCGGATGCCTTTGGGCGCAAGGCTGGTGACGCCTGCTGTAACGGAATGCAACGGAACCTCTGCCAAACTGTGCACTCAAACTCCTTTTACACACCAACTGCAAATGTTATTTCCTGGAAGTGTAATCTGTTAAATGCACTTGTCAAATCATCTCATAATATGAAATATGATGTGTGTGAATAAAAGGTGTTATAAAATGGTAGAGCTTGTTTTTAATGGAGAACTTGGTAGGTCAGATCAGCAAAAAAGTCTGTGTGTTCTTTTCAGTGCCGGGTCCAAACAAAGAGCGTCTCAGTTCCTCTGCTGACCGCACGAGCCAGCATCCAGCCGACTTCTAACCGCCTGCTTTGGTGGTATAGTGGTGAGCATAGCTGCCTTCCAAGCAGTTGACCCGGGTTCGATTCCCGGCCAACGCATTGCTTTTGGCTCAAGCTGCCGTTAAAACGGCCGTCCACGAGCCCTTGCCGGAGCAAAAAAAAAAATTTTTGCACGGGTCATTGGGCAGCAGCAAAGGTCGAGCTCTCCCCGTCGGGGAATCGAACCCCGGTCTTCCGCGTGACAGGCGGAGATACTGTCCACTATACTAACGAGGAGCTGCAGTGGCAGGCCGTCGCCCCCATCAGCGCAGCTGCTGTTCAGAACGGAGTAAATGCCACGAGAACTCAGCCAAACCATGCATAAATACACCTGTTACACACCAGCTGCAGAGGTTCTATTGAAAGTGTAATGTATTAAATGCCATCAACAAAGCATCTAAAACCACGCAAAAAACGAGGCCTCCCCGTCGGGGAATCGAACCCCGGTCTTCCGCGTGACAGGCGGAGATACTGTCCACTATACTAACGAGGAGCTGAAGATGCAGGCCCTCGCTCCCGTTCAAACATCTGCACGATGACCGGCTGATGAAAAGCATGCCGGCAGGAGTTTGCATCCTAGATTACCCTCGGTGAGCAGAGCGGTATAGTAGAGGGGGCACGCAGGCCCGAGGGGGCTGAGGTACAGCTCGAGTTTCTCTTCATTGTCGCATAAATCTTTCGCCTTTTACTAAAGATTTCCGTGGAGGGGAACGTTTGCGAGTGTTCCGTATTTTTGGGGGCTCTGCTCACGGCAGAGCTACGCAAGAGCGTTAAAAACAGAGCGAATTTGGCCGTTGGGCTTCCGTCGAGACTCCACCCAATGCACCGCCGGATGCCTTTGGGCGCAAGGCTGGTGACGCCTGCTGTAACGGAATGCAACGGAACCTCTGCCAAACTGTGCACTCAAACTCCTTTTACACACCAACTGCAAATGTTATTTCCTGGAAGTGTAATCTGTTAAATGCACTTGTCAAATCATCTCATAATATGAAATATGATGTGTGTGAATAAAAGGTGTTATAAAATGGTAGAGCTTGTTTTTAATGGAGAACTTGGTAGGTCAGATCAGCAAAAAAGTCTGTGTGTTCTTTTCAGTGCCGGGTCCAAACAAAGAGCGTCTCAGTTCCTCTGCTGACCGCACGAGCCAGCATCCAGCCGACTTCTAACCGCCTGCTTTGGTGGTATAGTGGTGAGCATAGCTGCCTTCCAAGCAGTTGACCCGGGTTCGATTCCCGGCCAACGCATTGCTTTTGGCTCAAGCTGCCGTTAAAACGGCCGTCCACGAGCCCTTGCCGGAGCAAAAAAAAAAATTTTTGCACGGGTCATTGGGCAGCAGCAAAGGTCGAGCTCTCCCCGTCGGGGAATCGAACCCCGGTCTTCCGCGTGACAGGCGGAGATACTGTCCACTATACTAACGAGGAGCTGCAGTGGCAGGCCGTCGCCCCCATCAGCGCAGCTGCTGTTCAGAACGGAGTAAATGCCACGAGAACTCAGCCAAACCATGCATAAATACACCTGTTACACACCAGCTGCAGAGGTTCTATTGAAAGTGTAATGTATTAAATGCCATCAACAAAGCATCTAAAACCATGAAATCTGAAGTCTCTGATCAAAACGTGTTATTAAAAGGTAGAGCTCGATTTTAACAGAGAGCGCCTGCGTTGGTGGTATAGTGGTGAGCATAGCTGCCTTCCAAGCAGTTGACCCCGGGTTCGATTCCCGGCCAACGCATTGCTTTTGGCTCAAGCTGCCGTTAAAATGGCCGTCCACGAGCCCTTGCCGGAGCAAAAAAAAAATTTTTTGCACGGGTCATTGGGCAGCAGCAAAGGTCGAGCTCTCCCCGTCGGGGAATCGAACCCCGGTCTTCCGCGTGACAGGCGGAGATACTGTCCACTATACTAACGAGGAGCTGCAGTGGCAGGCCGTCGCCCCCATCAGCGCAGCTGCTGTTCAGAACGGAGTAAATGCCACGAGAACTCAGCCAAACCATGCATAAATACACCTGTTACACACCAGCTGCAGAGGTTCTATTGAAAGTGTAATGTATTAAATGCCATCAACAAAGCATCTAAAACCATGAAATCTGAAGTCTCTGATCAAAACGTGTTATTAAAAGGTAGAGTTCGATTTTAACAGAGAGCGCCTGCGTTGGTGGTATAGTGGTGAGCATAGCTGCCTTCCAAGCAGTTGACCTGGGTTCGGTTCCCGGCCAACGCATCGCTTTTGGCTCAAGCTGTCCTTAAAGTAGTCGTCCGGGGCCCCTGGCGACCATTTTCTGTAACTCGTGGCTGGAGCGATAACTGTTGTATGGGTCATTGGGCGGCACCAAAGGACGAGCAAAACGGAGTAAATGCCACGAGAACTCAGCCAAACCATGCATAAATACACCTGTTACACACCAGCTGCAGAGGTTCTATTGAAAGTGTAATGTATTAAATGCCATCAACAAAGCATCTAAAACCACGCAAAAAACGAGGCCTCCCCGTCGGGGAATCGAACCCCGGTCTTCCGCGTGACAGGCGGAGATACTGTCCACTATACTAACGAGGAGCTGCAGAGGCAGGCCCTCGCTCCCGTTCAAACATCTGCACGATGACCGGCTGATGAAAAGCATGCCGGCAGGAGTTTGCATCCTAGATTACCCTCGGTGAGCAGAGCGGTATAGTAGAGGGGGCACGCAGGCCCGAGGGGGCTGAGGTACAGCTCGAGTTTCTCTTCATTGTCGCATAAATCTTTCGCCTTTTACTAAAGATTTCCGTGGAGGGGAACGTTTGCGAGTGTTCCGTATTTTTGGGGGCTCTGCTCACGGCAGAGCTACGCAAGAGCGTTAAAAACAGAGCGAATTTGGCCGTTGGGCTTCCGTCGAGACTCCACCCAATGCACCGCCGGATGCCTTTGGGCGCAAGGCTGGTGACGCCTGCTGTAACGGAATGCAACGGAACCTCTGCCAAACTGTGCACTCAAACTCCTTTTACACACCAACTGCAAATGTTATTTCCTGGAAGTGTAATCTGTTAAATGCACTTGTCAAATCATCTCATAATATGAAATATGATGTGTGTGAATAAAAGGTGTTATAAAATGGTAGAGCTTGTTTTTAATGGAGAACTTGGTAGGTCAGATCAGCAAAAAAGTCTGTGTGTTCTTTTCAGTGCCGGGTCCAAACAAAGAGCGTCTCAGTTCCTCTGCTGACCGCACGAGCCAGCATCCAGCCGACTTCTAACCGCCTGCTTTGGTGGTATAGTGGTGAGCATAGCTGCCTTCCAAGCAGTTGACCCGGGTTTGATTCCCGGCCAACGCATTGCTTTTGGCTCAAGCTGCCGTTAAAACGGCCGTCCACGAGCCCTTGCCGGAGCAAAAAAAAAATTTTTTGCACGGGTCATTGGGCAGCAGCAAAGGTCGAGCTCTCCCCGTCGGGGAATCGAACCCCGGTCTTCCGCGTGACAGGCGGAGATACTGTCCACTATACTAACGAGGAGCTGCAGTGGCAGGCCGTCGCCCCCATCAGCGCAGCTGCTGTTCAGAACGGAGTAAATGCCACGAGAACTCAGCCAAACCATGCATAAATACACCTGTTACACACCAGCTGCAGAGGTTCTATTGAAAGTGTAATGTATTAAATGCCATCAACAAAGCATCTAAAACCACGCAAAAAACGAGGCCTCCCCGTCGGGGAATCGAACCCCGGTCTTCCGCGTGACAGGCGGAGATACTGTCCACTATACTAACGAGGAGCTGCAGAGGCAGGCCCTCGCTCCCGTTCAAACAGCTGCACGATGACCGGCTGATGAAAAGCATGCCGGCAGGAGTTTGCATCCTAGATTACCCTCGGTGAGCAGAGCGGTATAGTAGAGGGGGCACGCAGGCCCGAGGGGGCTGAGGTACAGCTCGAGTTTCTCTTCATTGTCGCATAAATCTTTCGCCTTTTACTAAAGATTTCCGTGGAGGGGAACGTTTGCGAGTGTTCCGTATTTTTGGGGGCTCTGCTCACGGCAGAGCTACGCAAGAGCGTTAAAAACAGAGCGAATTTGGCCGTTGGGCTTCCGTCGAGACTCCACCCAATGCACCGCCGGATGCCTTTGGGCGCAAGGCTGGTGACGCCTGCTGTAACGGAATGCAACGGAACCTCTGCCAAACTGTGCACTCAAACTCCTTTTACACACCAACTGCAAATGTTATTTCCTGGAAGTGTAATCTGTTAAATGCACTTGTCAAATCATCTCATAATATGAAATATGATGTGTGTGAATAAAAGGTGTTATAAAATGGTAGAGCTTGTTTTTAATGGAGAACTTGGTAGGTCAGATCAGCAAAAAAGTCCGTGTGTTCTTTTCAGTGCCGGGTCCAAACAAAGAGCGTCTCAGTTCCTCTGCTGACCGCACGAGCCAGCATCCAGCCGACTTCTAACCGCCTGCGTTGGTGGTATAGTGGTGAGCATAGCTGCCTTCCAAGCAGTTGACCCGGGTTCGATTCCCGGCCAACGCATTGCTTTTGGCTCAAGCTGCCGTTAAAACGGCCGTCCACGAGCCCTTGCCGGAGCAAAAAAAAAATTTTTTGCACGGGTCATTGGGCAGCAGCAAAGGTCGAGCTCTCCCCGTCGGGGAATCGAACCCCGGTCTTCCGCGTGACAGGCGGAGATACTGTCCACTATACTAACGAGGAGCTGCAGTGGCAGGCCGTCGCCCCCATCAGCGCAGCTGCTGTTCAGAACGGAGTAAATGCCACGAGAACTCAGCCAAACCATGCATAAATACACCTGTTACACACCAGCTGCAGAGGTTCTATTGAAAGTGTAATGTATTAAATGCCATCAACAAAGCATCTAAAACCATGAAATCTGAAGTCTCTGATCAAAACGTGTTATTAAAAGGTAGAGCTCGATTTTAACAGAGAGCGCCTGCGTTGGTGGTATAGTGGTGAGCATAGCTGCCTTCCAAGCAGTTGACCCGGGTTCGATTCCCGGCCAACGCATCGCTTTTGGCTCAAGCTGTCCTTAAAGTAGTCGTCCGGGGCCCCTGGCGACCATTTTCTGTAACTCGTGGCTGGAGCGATAACTGTTGTATGGGTCATTGGGCGGCACCAAAGGACGAGCAAAACGGAGTAAATGCCACGAGAACTCAGCCAAACCATGCATAAATACACCTGTTACACACCAGCTGCAGAGGTTCTATTGAAAGTGTAATGTATTAAATGCCATCAACAAAGCATCTAAAACCACGCAAAAAACGAAGCCTCCCCGTCGGGGAATCGAACCCCGGTCTTCCGCGTGACAGGCGGAGATACTGTCCACTATACTAACGAGGAGCTGCAGAGGCAGGCCCTCGCTCCCGTTCAAACAGCTGCACGATGACCGGCTGATGAAAAGCATGCCGGCAGGAGTTTGCATCCTAGATTACCCTCGGTGAGCAGAGCGGTATAGTAGAGGGGGCACGCAGGCCCGAGGGGGCTGAGGTACAGCTCGAGTTTCTCTTCATTGTCGCATAAATCTTTCGCCTTTTACTAAAGATTTCCGTGGAGGGGAACGTTTGCGAGTGTTCCGTATTTTTGGGGGCTCTGCTCACGGCAGAGCTACGCAAGAGCGTTAAAAACAGAGCGAATTTGGCCGTTGGGCTTCCGTCGAGACTCCACCCAATGCACCGCCGGATGCCTTTGGGCGCAAGGCTGGTGACGCCTGCTGTAACGGAATGCAACGGAACCTCTGCCAAACTGTGCACTCAAACTCCTTTTACACACCAACTGCAAATGTTATTTCCTGGAAGTGTAATCTGTTAAATGCACTTGTCAAATCATCTCATAATATGAAATATGATGTGTGTGAATAAAAGGTGTTATAAAATGGTAGAGCTTGTTTTTAATGGAGAACTTGGTAGGTCAGATCAGCAAAAAAGTCTGTGTGTTCTTTTCAGTGCCGGGTCCAAACAAAGAGCGTCTCAGTTCCTCTGCTGACCGCACGAGCCAGCATCCAGCCGACTTCTAACCGCCTGCTTTGGTGGTATAGTGGTGAGCATAGCTGCCTTCCAAGCAGTTGACCCGGGTTCGATTCCCGGCCAACGCATTGCTTTTGGCTCAAGCTGCCGTTAAAACGGCCGTCCACGAGCCCTTGCCGGAGCAAAAAAAAAAATTTTTTGCACGGGTCATTGGGCAGCAGCAAAGGTCGAGCTCTCCCCGTCGGGGAATCGAACCCCGGTCTTCCGCGTGACAGGCGGAGATACTGTCCACTATACTAACGAGGAGCTGCAGTGGCAGGCCGTCGCCCCCATCAGCGCAGCTGCTGTTCAGAACGGAGTAAATGCCACGAGAACTCAGCCAAACCATGCATAAATACACCTGTTACACACCAGCTGCAGAGGTTCTATTGAAAGTGTAATGTATTAAATGCCATCAACAAAGCATCTAAAACCATGAAATCTGAAGTCTCTGATCAAAACGTGTTATTAAAAGGTAGAGCTCGATTTTAACAGAGAGCGCCTGCGTTGGTGGTATAGTGGTGAGCATAGCTGCCTTCCAAGCAGTTGACCCGGGTTCGATTCCCGGCCAACGCATTGCTTTTGGCTCAAGCTGCCGTTAAAATGGCCGTCCACGAGCCCTTGCCGGAGCAAAAAAAAAATTTTTTGCACGGGTCATTGGGCAGCAGCAAAGGTCGAGCTCTCCCCGTCGGGGAATCGAACCCCGGTCTTCCGCGTGACAGGCGGAGATACTGTCCACTATACTAACGAGGAGCTGCAGTGGCAGGCCGTCGCCCCCATCAGCGCAGCTGCTGTTCAGAACGGAGTAAATGCCACGAGAACTCAGCCAAACCATGCATAAATACACCTGTTACACACCAGCTGCAGAGGTTCTATTGAAAGTGTAATGTATTAAATGCCATCAACAAAGCATCTAAAACCATGAAATCTGAAGTCTCTGATCAAAACGTGTTATTAAAAGGTAGAGTTCGATTTTAACAGAGAGCGCCTGCGTTGGTGGTATAGTGGTGAGCATAGCTGCCTTCCAAGCAGTTGACCTGGGTTCGGTTCCCGGCCAACGCATCGCTTTTGGCTCAAGCTGTCCTTAAAGTAGTCGTCCGGGGCCCCTGGCGACCATTTTCTGTAACTCGTGGCTGGAGCGATAACTGTTGTATGGGTCATTGGGCGGCACCAAAGGACGAGCAAAACGGAGTAAATGCCACGAGAACTCAGCCAAACCATGCATAAATACACCTGTTACACACCAGCTGCAGAGGTTCTATTGAAAGTGTAATGTATTAAATGCCATCAACAAAGCATCTAAAACCACGCAAAAAACGAGGCCTCCCCGTCGGGGAATCGAACCCCGGTCTTCCGCGTGACAGGCGGAGATACTGTCCACTATACTAACGAGGAGCTGCAGAGGCAGGCCCTCGCTCCCGTTCAAACATCTGCACGATGACCGGCTGATGAAAAGCATGCCGGCAGGAGTTTGCATCCTAGATTACCCTCGGTGAGCAGAGCGGTATAGTAGAGGGGGCACGCAGGCCCGAGGGGGCTGAGGTACAGCTCGAGTTTCTCTTCATTGTCGCATAAATCTTTCGCCTTTTACTAAAGATTTCCGTGGAGGGGAACGTTTGCGAGTGTTCCGTATTTTTGGGGGCTCTGCTCACGGCAGAGCTACGCAAGAGCGTTAAAAACAGAGCGAATTTGGCCGTTGGGCTTCCGTCGAGACTCCACCCAATGCACCGCCGGATGCCTTTGGGCGCAAGGCTGGTGACGCCTGCTGTAACGGAATGCAACGGAACCTCTGCCAAACTGTGCACTCAAACTCCTTTTACACACCAACTGCAAATGTTATTTCCTGGAAGTGTAATCTGTTAAATGCACTTGTCAAATCATCTCATAATATGAAATATGATGTGTGTGAATAAAAGGTGTTATAAAATGGTAGAGCTTGTTTTTAATGGAGAACTTGGTAGGTCAGATCAGCAAAAAAGTCCGTGTGTTCTTTTCAGTGCCGGGTCCAAACAAAGAGCGTCTCAGTTCCTCTGCTGACCGCACGAGCCAGCATCCAGCCGACTTCTAACCGCCTGCGTTGGTGGTATAGTGGTGAGCATAGCTGCCTTCCAAGCAGTTGACCCCGGGTTCGATTCCCGGCCAACGCATTGCTTTTGGCTCAAGCTGCCGTTAAAACGGCCGTCCACGAGCCCTTGCCGGAGCAAAAAAAAAAATTTTTTGCACGGGTCATTGGGCAGCAGCAAAGGTCGAGCTCTCCCCGTCGGGGAATCGAACCCCGGTCTTCCGCGTGACAGGCGGAGATACTGTCCACTATACTAACGAGGAGCTGCAGTGGCAGGCCGTCGCCCCCATCAGCGCAGCTGCTGTTCAGAACGGAGTAAATGCCACGAGAACTCAGCCAAACCATGCATAAATACACCTGTTACACACCAGCTGCAGAGGTTCTATTGAAAGTGTAATGTATTAAATGCCATCAACAAAGCATCTAAAACCATGAAATCTGAAGTCTCTGATCAAAACGTGTTATTAAAAGGTAGAGCTCGATTTTAACAGAGAGCGCCTGCGTTGGTGGTATAGTGGTGAGCATAGCTGCCTTCCAAGCAGTTGACCCGGGTTCGATTCCCGGCCAACGCATCGCTTTTGGCTCAAGCTGTCCTTAAAGTAGTCGTCCGGGGCCCCTGGCGACCATTTTCTGTAACTCGTGGCTGGAGCGATAACTGTTGTATGGGTCATTGGGCGGCACCAAAGGACGAGCAAAACGGAGTAAATGCCACGAGAACTCAGCCAAACCATGCATAAATACACCTGTTACACACCAGCTGCAGAGGTTCTATTGAAAGTGTAATGTATTAAATGCCATCAACAAAGCATCTAAAACCACGCAAAAAACGAGGCCTCCCCGTCGGGGAATCGAACCCCGGTCTTCCGCGTGACAGGCGGAGATACTGTCCACTATACTAACGAGGAGCTGCAGAGGCAGGCCCTCGCTCCCGTTCAAACAGCTGCACGATGACCGGCTGATGAAAAGCATGCCGGCAGGAGTTTGCATCCTAGATTACCCTCGGTGAGCAGAGCGGTATAGTAGAGGGGGCACGCAGGCCCGAGGGGGCTGAGGTACAGCTCGAGTTTCTCTTCATTGTCGCATAAATCTTTCGCCTTTTACTAAAGATTTCCGTGGAGGGGAACGTTTGCGAGTGTTCCGTATTTTTGGGGGCTCTGCTCACGGCAGAGCTACGCAAGAGCGTTAAAAACAGAGCGAATTTGGCCGTTGGGCTTCCGTCGAGACTCCACCCAATGCACCGCCGGATGCCTTTGGGCGCAAGGCTGGTGACGCCTGCTGTAACGGAATGCAACGGAACCTCTGCCAAACTGTGCACTCAAACTCCTTTTACACACCAACTGCAAATGTTATTTCCTGGAAGTGTAATCTGTTAAATGCACTTGTCAAATCATCTCATAATATGAAATATGATGTGTGTGAATAAAAGGTGTTATAAAATGGTAGAGCTTGTTTTTAATGGAGAACTTGGTAGGTCAGATCAGCAAAAAAGTCTGTGTGTTCTTTTCAGTGCCGGGTCCAAACAAAGAGCGTCTCAGTTCCTCTGCTGACCGCACGAGCCAGCATCCAGCCGACTTCTAACCGCCTGCTTTGGTGGTATAGTGGTGAGCATAGCTGCCTTCCAAGCAGTTGACCCGGGTTCGATTCCCGGCCAACGCATTGCTTTTGGCTCAAGCTGCCGTTAAAACGGCCGTCCACGAGCCCTTGCCGGAGCAAAAAAAAAAATTTTTGCACGGGTCATTGGGCAGCAGCAAAGGTCGAGCTCTCCCCGTCGGGGAATCGAACCCCGGTCTTCCGCGTGACAGGCGGAGATACTGTCCACTATACTAACGAGGAGCTGCAGTGGCAGGCCGTCGCCCCCATCAGCGCAGCTGCTGTTCAGAACGGAGTAAATGCCACGAGAACTCAGCCAAACCATGCATAAATACACCTGTTACACACCAGCTGCAGAGGTTCTATTGAAAGTGTAATGTATTAAATGCCATCAACAAAGCATCTAAAACCATGAAATCTGAAGTCTCTGATCAAAACGTGTTATTAAAAGGTAGAGCTCGATTTTAACAGAGAGCGCCTGCGTTGGTGGTATAGTGGTGAGCATAGCTGCCTTCCAAGCAGTTGACCCGGGTTCGATTCCCGGCCAACGCATTGCTTTTGGCTCAAGCTGCCGTTAAAATGGCCGTCCACGAGCCCTTGCCGGAGCAAAAAAAAAATTTTTTGCACGGGTCATTGGGCAGCAGCAAAGGTCGAGCTCTCCCCGTCGGGGAATCGAACCCCGGTCTTCCGCGTGACAGGCGGAGATACTGTCCACTATACTAACGAGGAGCTGCAGTGGCAGGCCGTCGCCCCCATCAGCGCAGCTGCTGTTCAGAACGGAGTAAATGCCACGAGAACTCAGCCAAACCATGCATAAATACACCTGTTACACACCAGCTGCAGAGGTTCTATTGAAAGTGTAATGTATTAAATGCCATCAACAAAGCATCTAAAACCATGAAATCTGAAGTCTCTGATCAAAACGTGTTATTAAAAGGTAGAGTTCGATTTTAACAGAGAGCGCCTGCGTTGGTGGTATAGTGGTGAGCATAGCTGCCTTCCAAGCAGTTGACCTGGGTTCGGTTCCCGGCCAACGCATCGCTTTTGGCTCAAGCTGTCCTTAAAGTAGTCGTCCGGGGCCCCTGGCGACCATTTTCTGTAACTCGTGGCTGGAGCGATAACTGTTGTATGGGTCATTGGGCGGCACCAAAGGACGAGCAAAACGGAGTAAATGCCACGAGAACTCAGCCAAACCATGCATAAATACACCTGTTACACACCAGCTGCAGAGGTTCTATTGAAAGTGTAATGTATTAAATGCCATCAACAAAGCATCTAAAACCACGCAAAAAACGAGGCCTCCCCGTCGGGGAATCGAACCCCGGTCTTCCGCGTGACAGGCGGAGATACTGTCCACTATACTAACGAGGAGCTGCAGAGGCAGGCCCTCGCTCCCGTTCAAACATCTGCACGATGACCGGCTGATGAAAAGCATGCCGGCAGGAGTTTGCATCCTAGATTACCCTCGGTGAGCAGAGCGGTATAGTAGAGGGGGCACGCAGGCCCGAGGGGGCTGAGGTACAGCTCGAGTTTCTCTTCATTGTCGCATAAATCTTTCGCCTTTTACTAAAGATTTCCGTGGAGGGGAACGTTTGCGAGTGTTCCGTATTTTTGGGGGCTCTGCTCACGGCAGAGCTACGCAAGAGCGTTAAAAACAGAGCGAATTTGGCCGTTGGGCTTCCGTCGAGACTCCACCCAATGCACCGCCGGATGCCTTTGGGCGCAAGGCTGGTGACGCCTGCTGTAACGGAATGCAACGGAACCTCTGCCAAACTGTGCACTCAAACTCCTTTTACACACCAACTGCAAATGTTATTTCCTGGAAGTGTAATCTGTTAAATGCACTTGTCAAATCATCTCATAATATGAAATATGATGTGTGTGAATAAAAGGTGTTATAAAATGGTAGAGCTTGTTTTTAATGGAGAACTTGGTAGGTCAGATCAGCAAAAAAGTCTGTGTGTTCTTTTCAGTGCCGGGTCCAAACAAAGAGCGTCTCAGTTCCTCTGCTGACCGCACGAGCCAGCATCCAGCCGACTTCTAACCGCCTGCTTTGGTGGTATAGTGGTGAGCATAGCTGCCTTCCAAGCAGTTGACCCGGGTTCGATTCCCGGCCAACGCATTGCTTTTGGCTCAAGCTGCCGTTAAAACGGCCGTCCACGAGCCCTTGCCGGAGCAAAAAAAAAATTTTTTGCACGGGTCATTGGGCAGCAGCAAAGGTCGAGCTCTCCCCGTCGGGGAATCGAACCCCAGTCTTCCGCGTGACAGGCGGAGATACTGTCCACTATACTAACGAGGAGCTGCAGTGGCAGGCCGTCGCCCCCATCAGCGCAGCTGCTGTTCAGAACGGAGTAAATGCCACGAGAACTCAGCCAAACCATGCATAAATACACCTGTTACACACCAGCTGCAGAGGTTCTATTGAAAGTGTAATGTATTAAATGCCATCAACAAAGCATCTAAAACCATGAAATCTGAAGTCTCTGATCAAAACGTGTTATTAAAAGGTAGAGCTCGATTTTAACAGAGAGCGCCTGCGTTGGTGGTATAGTGGTGAGCATAGCTGCCTTCCAAGCAGTTGACCCGGGTTCGATTCCCGGCCAACGCATTGCTTTTGGCTCAAGCTGCCGTTAAAACGGCCGTCCACGAGCCCTTGCCGGAGCAAAAAAAAAATTTTTTGCACGGGTCATTGGGCAGCAGCAAAGGTCGAGCTCTCCCCGTCGGGGAATCGAACCCCGGTCTTCAGCGTGACAGGCGGAGATACTGTCCACTATACTAACGAGGAGCTGCAGTGGCAGGCCGTCGCCCCCATCAGCGCAGCTGCTGTTCAGAACGGAGTAAATGCCACGAGAACTCAGCCAAACCATGCATAAATACACCTGTTACACACCAGCTGCAGAGGTTCTATTGAAAGTGTAATGTATTAAATGCCATCAACAAAGCATCTAAAACCACGCAAAAAACGAGGCCTCCCCGTCGGGGAATCGAACCCCGGTCTTCCGCGTGACAGGCGGAGATACTGTCCACTATACTAACGAGTAGCTGAAGAGGCAGGCCCTCGCTCCCGTTCAAACATCTGCACGATGACCGGCTGATGAAAAGCATGCCGGCAGGAGTTTGCATCCTAGATTACCCTCGGTGAGCAGAGCGGTATAGTAGAGGGGGCACGCAGGCCCGAGGGGGCTGAGGTACAGCTCGAGTTTCTCTTCATTGTCGCATAAATCTTTCGCCTTTTACTAAAGATTTCCGTGGAGGGGAACGTTTGCGAGTGTTCCGTATTTTTGGGGGCTCTGCTCACGGCAGAGCTACGCAAGAGCGTTAAAAACAGAGCGAATTTGGCCGTTGGGCTTCCGTCGAGACTCCACCCAATGCACCGCCGGATGCCTTTGGGCGCAAGGCTGGTGACGCCTGCTGTAACGGAATGCAACGGAACCTCTGCCAAACTGTGCACTCAAACTCCTTTTACACACCAACTGCAAATGTTATTTCCTGGAAGTGTAATCTGTTAAATGCACTTGTCAAATCATCTCATAATATGAAATATGATGTGTGTGAATAAAAGGTGTTATAAAATGGTAGAGGTTGTTTTTAATGGAGAACTTGGTAGGTCAGATCAGCAAAAAAGTCCGTGTGTTCTTTTCAGTGCCGGGTCCAAACAAAGAGCGTCTCAGTTCCTCTGCTGACCGCACGAGCCAGCATCCAGCCGACTTCTAACCGCCTGCGTTGGTGGTATAGTGGTGAGCATAGCTGCCTTCCAAGCAGTTGACCCGGGTTCGATTCCCGGCCAACGCATTGCTTTTGGCTCAAGCTGCCGTTAAAACGGCCGTCCACGAGCCCTTGCCGGAGCAAAAAAAAAATTTTTTGCACGGGTCATTGGGCAGCAGCAAAGGTCGAGCTCTCCCCGTCGGGGAATCGAACCCCGGTCTTCCGCGTGACAGGCGGAGATACTGTCCACTATACTAACGAGGAGCTGCAGTGGCAGGCCGTCGCCCCCATCAGCGCAGCTGCTGTTCAGAACGGAGTAAATGCCACGAGAACTCAGCCAAACCATGCATAAATACACCTGTTACACACCAGCTGCAGAGGTTCTATTGAAAGTGTAATGTATTAAATGCCATCAACAAAGCATCTAAAACCATGAAATCTGAAGTCTCTGATCAAAACGTGTTATTAAAAGGTAGAGCTCGATTTTTAACAGAGAGCGCCTGCGTTGGTGGTATAGTGGTGAGCATAGCTGCCTTCCAAGCAGTTGACCCGGGTTCGATTCCCGGCCAACGCATCGCTTTTGGCTCAAGCTGTCCTTAAAGTAGTCGTCCGGGGCCCCTGGCGACCATTTTCTGTAACTCGTGGCTGGAGCGATAACTGTTGTATGGGTCATTGGGCGGCACCAAAGGACGAGCAAAACGGAGTAAATGCCACGAGAACTCAGCCAAAACATGCATAAATAAACCTGTTACACACCAGCTGCAAAGGTTCTGTTGAAAGTCTAATGTATTAAATGCCATCAACAAAGCATCTAAAACCACGCAAAAAACGAGGCCTCCCCGTCGGGGAATCGAACCCCGGTCTTCCGCGTGACAGGCGGAGATACTGTCCACTATACTAACGAGGAGCTGCAGAGGCAGGCCCTCGCTCCCGTTCAAACAGCTGCACGATGACCGGCTGATGAAAAGCATGCCGGCAGGAGTTTGCATCCTAGATTACCCTCGGTGAGCAGAGCGGTATAGTAGAGGGGGCACGCAGGCCCGAGGGGGCTGAGGTACAGCTCGAGTTTCTCTTCATTGTCGCATAAATCTTTCGCCTTTTACTAAAGATTTCCGTGGAGGGGAACGTTTGCGAGTGTTCCGTATTTTTGGGGGCTCTGCTCACGGCAGAGCTACGCAAGAGCGTTAAAAACAGAGCGAATTTGGCCGTTGGGCTTCCGTCGAGACTCCACCCAATGCACCGCCGGATGCCTTTGGGCGCAAGGCTGGTGACGCCTGCTGTAACGGAATGCAACGGAACCTCTGCCAAACTGTGCACTCAAACTCCTTTTACACACCAACTGCAAATGTTATTTCCTGGAAGTGTAATCTGTTAAATGCACTTGTCAAATCATCTCATAATATGAAATATGATGTGTGTGAATAAAAGGTGTTATAAAATGGTAGAGCTTGTTTTTAATGGAGAACTTGGTAGGTCAGATCAGCAAAAAAGTCCGTGTGTTCTTTTCAGTGCCGGGTCCAAACAAAGAGCGTCTCAGTTCCTCTGCTGACCGCACGAGCCAGCATCCAGCCGACTTCTAACCGCCTGCGTTGGCGGTATAGTGGTGAGCATAGCTGCCTTCCAAGCAGTTGACCCGGGTTCGATTCCCGGCCAACGCATTGCTTTTGGCTCAAGCTGCCGTTAAAACGGCCGTCCACGAGCCCTTGCCGGAGCAAAAAAAAAATTTTTTGCACGGGTCATTGGGCAGCAGCAAAGGTCGAGCTCTCCCCGTCGGGGAATCGAACCCCGGTCTTCCGCGTGACAGGCGGAGATACTGTCCACTATACTAACGAGGAGCTGCAGTGGCAGGCCGTCGCCCCCATCAGCGCAGCTGCTGTTCAGAACGGAGTAAATGCCACGAGAACTCAGCCAAACCATGCATAAATACACCTGTTACACACCAGCTGCAGAGGTTCTATTGAAAGTGTAATGTATTAAATGCCATCAACAAAGCATCTAAAACCATGAAATCTGAAGTCTCTGATCAAAACGTGTTATTAAAAGGTAGAGCTCGATTTTAACAGAGAGCGCCTGCGTTGGTGGTATAGTGGTGAGCATAGCTGCCTTCCAAGCAGTTGACCCGGGTTCGATTCCCGGCCAACGCATCGCTTTTGGCTCAAGCTGTCCTTAAAGTAGTCGTCCGGGGCCCCTGGCGACCATTTTCTGTAACTCGTGGCTGGAGCGATAACTGTTGTATGGGTCATTGGGCGGCACCAAAGGACGAGCAAAACGGAGTAAATGCCACGAGAACTCAGCCAAAACATGCATAAATAAACCTGTTACACACCAGCTGCAAAGGTTCTGTTGAAAGTCTAATGTATTAAATGCCATCAACAAAGCATCTAAAACCACGCAAAAAACAAGGCCTCCCCGTCGGAAGACCGAACCCCGGTCTTCCGCGTGACAGGCGGAGATACTGTCCACTATACTAACGAGGAGCTGCAGAGGCAGGCCCTCGCCCCCATCAGCGCAGCTGCTGTTCAGAACGGAGTAAATGCCACGAGAACTCAGCCAAACCATGCATAAATACACCTGTTACACACCAGCTGCAGAGGTTCTATTGAAAGTGTAATGTATTAAATGCCATCAACAAAGCATCTAAAACCATGAAATCTGAAGTCTCTGATCAAAACGTGTTATTAAAAGGTAGAGCTCGATTTTAACAGAGAGCGCCTGCGTTGGTGGTATAGTGGTGAGCATAGCTGCCTTCCAAGCAGTTGACCCGGGTTCGATTCCCGGCCAACGCATCGCTTTTGGCTCAAGCTGTCCTTAAAGTAGTCGTCCGGGGCCCCTGGCGACCATTTTCTGTAACTCGTGGCTGGAGCGATAACTGTTGTATGGGTCATTGGGCGGCACCAAAGGACGAGCAAAACGGAGTAAATGCCACGAGAACTCAGCCAAACCATGCATAAATACACCTGTTACACACCAGCTGCAGAGGTTCTATTGAAAGTGTAATGTATTAAATGCCATCAACAAAGCATCTAAAACCACGCAAAAAACGAGGCCTCCCCGTCGGGGAATCGAACCCCGGTCTTCCGCGTGACAGGCGGAGATACTGTCCACTATACTAACGAGGAGCTGCAGAGGCAGGCCCTCGCTCCCGTTCAAACAGCTGCACGATGACCGGCTGATGAAAAGCATGCCGGCAGGAGTTTGCATCCTAGATTACCCTCGGTGAGCAGAGCGGTATAGTAGAGGGGGCACGCAGGCCCGAGGGGGCTGAGGTACAGCTCGAGTTTCTCTTCATTGTCGCATAAATCTTTCGCCTTTTACTAAAGATTTCCGTGGAGGGGAACGTTTGCGAGTGTTCCGTATTTTTGGGGGCTCTGCTCACGGCAGAGCTACGCAAGAGCGTTAAAAACAGAGCGAATTTGGCCGTTGGGCTTCCGTCGAGACTCCACCCAATGCACCGCCGGATGCCTTTGGGCGCAAGGCTGGTGACGCCTGCTGTAACGGAATGCAACGGAACCTCTGCCAAACTGTGCACTCAAACTCCTTTTACACACCAACTGCAAATGTTATTTCCTGGAAGTGTAATCTGTTAAATGCACTTGTCAAATCATCTCATAATATGAAATATGATGTGTGTGAATAAAAGGTGTTATAAAATGGTAGAGCTTGTTTTTAATGGAGAACTTGGTAGGTCAGATCAGCAAAAAAGTCTGTGTGTTCTTTTCAGTGCCGGGTCCAAACAAAGAGCGTCTCAGTTCCTCTGCTGACCGCACGAGCCAGCATCCAGCCGACTTCTAACCGCCTGCTTTGGTGGTATAGTGGTGAGCATAGCTGCCTTCCAAGCAGTTGACCCGGGTTCGATTCCCGGCCAACGCATTGCTTTTGGCTCAAGCTGCCGTTAAAACGGCCGTCCACGAGCCCTTGCCGGAGCAAAAAAAAAAATTTTTGCACGGGTCATTGGGCAGCAGCAAAGGTCGAGCTCTCCCCGTCGGGGAATCGAACCCCGGTCTTCCGCGTGACAGGCGGAGATACTGTCCACTATACTAACGAGGAGCTGCAGTGGCAGGCCGTCGCCCCCATCAGCGCAGCTGCTGTTCAGAACGGAGTAAATGCCACGAGAACTCAGCCAAACCATGCATAAATACACCTGTTACACACCAGCTGCAGAGGTTCTATTGAAAGTGTAATGTATTAAATGCCATCAACAAAGCATCTAAAACCACGCAAAAAACGAGGCCTCCCCGTCGGGGAATCGAACCCCGGTCTTCCGCGTGACAGGCGGAGATACTGTCCACTATACTAACGAGGAGCTGAAGATGCAGGCCCTCGCTCCCGTTCAAACATCTGCACGATGACCGGCTGATGAAAAGCATGCCGGCAGGAGTTTGCATCCTAGATTACCCTCGGTGAGCAGAGCGGTATAGTAGAGGGGGCACGCAGGCCCGAGGGGGCTGAGGTACAGCTCGAGTTTCTCTTCATTGTCGCATAAATCTTTCGCCTTTTACTAAAGATTTCCGTGGAGGGGAACGTTTGCGAGTGTTCCGTATTTTTGGGGGCTCTGCTCACGGCAGAGCTACGCAAGAGCGTTAAAAACAGAGCGAATTTGGCCGTTGGGCTTCCGTCGAGACTCCACCCAATGCACCGCCGGATGCCTTTGGGCGCAAGGCTGGTGACGCCTGCTGTAACGGAATGCAACGGAACCTCTGCCAAACTGTGCACTCAAACTCCTTTTACACACCAACTGCAAATGTTATTTCCTGGAAGTGTAATCTGTTAAATGCACTTGTCAAATCATCTCATAATATGAAATATGATGTGTGTGAATAAAAGGTGTTATAAAATGGTAGAGCTTGTTTTTAATGGAGAACTTGGTAGGTCAGATCAGCAAAAAAGTCTGTGTGTTCTTTTCAGTGCCGGGTCCAAACAAAGAGCGTCTCAGTTCCTCTGCTGACCGCACGAGCCAGCATCCAGCCGACTTCTAACCGCCTGCTTTGGTGGTATAGTGGTGAGCATAGCTGCCTTCCAAGCAGTTGACCCGGGTTCGATTCCCGGCCAACGCATTGCTTTTGGCTCAAGCTGCCGTTAAAACGGCCGTCCACGAGCCCTTGCCGGAGCAAAAAAAAAAATTTTTGCACGGGTCATTGGGCAGCAGCAAAGGTCGAGCTCTCCCCGTCGGGGAATCGAACCCCGGTCTTCCGCGTGACAGGCGGAGATACTGTCCACTATACTAACGAGGAGCTGCAGTGGCAGGCCGTCGCCCCCATCAGCGCAGCTGCTGTTCAGAACGGAGTAAATGCCACGAGAACTCAGCCAAACCATGCATAAATACACCTGTTACACACCAGCTGCAGAGGTTCTATTGAAAGTGTAATGTATTAAATGCCATCAACAAAGCATCTAAAACCATGAAATCTGAAGTCTCTGATCAAAACGTGTTATTAAAAGGTAGAGCTCGATTTTAACAGAGAGCGCCTGCGTTGGTGGTATAGTGGTGAGCATAGCTGCCTTCCAAGCAGTTGACCCGGGTTCGATTCCCGGCCAACGCATTGCTTTTGGCTCAAGCTGCCGTTAAAATGGCCGTCCACGAGCCCTTGCCGGAGCAAAAAAAAAATTTTTTGCACGGGTCATTGGGCAGCAGCAAAGGTCGAGCTCTCCCCGTCGGGGAATCGAACCCCGGTCTTCCGCGTGACAGGCGGAGATACTGTCCACTATACTAACGAGGAGCTGCAGTGGCAGGCCGTCGCCCCCATCAGCGCAGCTGCTGTTCAGAACGGAGTAAATGCCACGAGAACTCAGCCAAACCATGCATAAATACACCTGTTACACACCAGCTGCAGAGGTTCTATTGAAAGTGTAATGTATTAAATGCCATCAACAAAGCATCTAAAACCATGAAATCTGAAGTCTCTGATCAAAACGTGTTATTAAAAGGTAGAGTTCGATTTTAACAGAGAGCGCCTGCGTTGGTGGTATAGTGGTGAGCATAGCTGCCTTCCAAGCAGTTGACCTGGGTTCGGTTCCCGGCCAACGCATCGCTTTTGGCTCAAGCTGTCCTTAAAGTAGTCGTCCGGGGCCCCTGGCGACCATTTTCTGTAACTCGTGGCTGGAGCGATAACTGTTGTATGGGTCATTGGGCGGCACCAAAGGACGAGCAAAACGGAGTAAATGCCACGAGAACTCAGCCAAACCATGCATAAATACACCTGTTACACACCAGCTGCAGAGGTTCTATTGAAAGTGTAATGTATTAAATGCCATCAACAAAGCATCTAAAACCACGCAAAAAACGAGGCCTCCCCGTCGGGGAATCGAACCCCGGTCTTCCGCGTGACAGGCGGAGATACTGTCCACTATACTAACGAGGAGCTGCAGAGGCAGGCCCTCGCTCCCGTTCAAACATCTGCACGATGACCGGCTGATGAAAAGCATGCCGGCAGGAGTTTGCATCCTAGATTACCCTCGGTGAGCAGAGCGGTATAGTAGAGGGGGCACGCAGGCCCGAGGGGGCTGAGGTACAGCTCGAGTTTCTCTTCATTGTCGCATAAATCTTTCGCCTTTTACTAAAGATTTCCGTGGAGGGGAACGTTTGCGAGTGTTCCGTATTTTTGGGGGCTCTGCTCACGGCAGAGCTACGCAAGAGCGTTAAAAACAGAGCGAATTTGGCCGTTGGGCTTCCGTCGAGACTCCACCCAATGCACCGCCGGATGCCTTTGGGCGCAAGGCTGGTGACGCCTGCTGTAACGGAATGCAACGGAACCTCTGCCAAACTGTGCACTCAAACTCCTTTTACACACCAACTGCAAATGTTATTTCCTGGAAGTGTAATCTGTTAAATGCACTTGTCAAATCATCTCATAATATGAAATATGATGTGTGTGAATAAAAGGTGTTATAAAATGGTAGAGCTTGTTTTTAATGGAGAACTTGGTAGGTCAGATCAGCAAAAAAGTCTGTGTGTTCTTTTCAGTGCCGGGTCCAAACAAAGAGCGTCTCAGTTCCTCTGCTGACCGCACGAGCCAGCATCCAGCCGACTTCTAACCGCCTGCTTTGGTGGTATAGTGGTGAGCATAGCTGCCTTCCAAGCAGTTGACCCGGGTTTGATTCCCGGCCAACGCATTGCTTTTGGCTCAAGCTGCCGTTAAAACGGCCGTCCACGAGCCCTTGCCGGAGCAAAAAAAAAATTTTTTGCACGGGTCATTGGGCAGCAGCAAAGGTCGAGCTCTCCCCGTCGGGGAATCGAACCCCGGTCTTCCGCGTGACAGGCGGAGATACTGTCCACTATACTAACGAGGAGCTGCAGTGGCAGGCCGTCGCCCCCATCAGCGCAGCTGCTGTTCAGAACGGAGTAAATGCCACGAGAACTCAGCCAAACCATGCATAAATACACCTGTTACACACCAGCTGCAGAGGTTCTATTGAAAGTGTAATGTATTAAATGCCATCAACAAAGCATCTAAAACCACGCAAAAAACGAGGCCTCCCCGTCGGGGAATCGAACCCCGGTCTTCCGCGTGACAGGCGGAGATACTGTCCACTATACTAACGAGGAGCTGCAGAGGCAGGCCCTCGCTCCCGTTCAAACAGCTGCACGATGACCGGCTGATGAAAAGCATGCCGGCAGGAGTTTGCATCCTAGATTACCCTCGGTGAGCAGAGCGGTATAGTAGAGGGGGCACGCAGGCCCGAGGGGGCTGAGGTACAGCTCGAGTTTCTCTTCATTGTCGCATAAATCTTTCGCCTTTTACTAAAGATTTCCGTGGAGGGGAACGTTTGCGAGTGTTCCGTATTTTTGGGGGCTCTGCTCACGGCAGAGCTACGCAAGAGCGTTAAAAACAGAGCGAATTTGGCCGTTGGGCTTCCGTCGAGACTCCACCCAATGCACCGCCGGATGCCTTTGGGCGCAAGGCTGGTGACGCCTGCTGTAACGGAATGCAACGGAACCTCTGCCAAACTGTGCACTCAAACTCCTTTTACACACCAACTGCAAATGTTATTTCCTGGAAGTGTAATCTGTTAAATGCACTTGTCAAATCATCTCATAATATGAAATATGATGTGTGTGAATAAAAGGTGTTATAAAATGGTAGAGCTTGTTTTTAATGGAGAACTTGGTAGGTCAGATCAGCAAAAAAGTCCGTGTGTTCTTTTCAGTGCCGGGTCCAAACAAAGAGCGTCTCAGTTCCTCTGCTGACCGCACGAGCCAGCATCCAGCCGACTTCTAACCGCCTGCGTTGGTGGTATAGTGGTGAGCATAGCTGCCTTCCAAGCAGTTGACCCGGGTTCGATTCCCGGCCAACGCATTGCTTTTGGCTCAAGCTGCCGTTAAAACGGCCGTCCACGAGCCCTTGCCGGAGCAAAAAAAAAAATTTTTTGCACGGGTCATTGGGCAGCAGCAAAGGTCGAGCTCTCCCCGTCGGGGAATCGAACCCCGGTCTTCCGCGTGACAGGCGGAGATACTGTCCACTATACTAACGAGGAGCTGCAGTGGCAGGCCGTCGCCCCCATCAGCGCAGCTGCTGTTCAGAACGGAGTAAATGCCACGAGAACTCAGCCAAACCATGCATAAATACACCTGTTACACACCAGCTGCAGAGGTTCTATTGAAAGTGTAATGTATTAAATGCCATCAACAAAGCATCTAAAACCATGAAATCTGAAGTCTCTGATCAAAACGTGTTATTAAAAGGTAGAGCTCGATTTTAACAGAGAGCGCCTGCGTTGGTGGTATAGTGGTGAGCATAGCTGCCTTCCAAGCAGTTGACCCGGGTTCGATTCCCGGCCAACGCATCGCTTTTGGCTCAAGCTGTCCTTAAAGTAGTCGTCCGGGGCCCCTGGCGACCATTTTCTGTAACTCGTGGCTGGAGCGATAACTGTTGTATGGGTCATTGGGCGGCACCAAAGGACGAGCAAAACGGAGTAAATGCCACGAGAACTCAGCCAAACCATGCATAAATACACCTGTTACACACCAGCTGCAGAGGTTCTATTGAAAGTGTAATGTATTAAATGCCATCAACAAAGCATCTAAAACCACGCAAAAAACGAAGCCTCCCCGTCGGGGAATCGAACCCCGGTCTTCCGCGTGACAGGCGGAGATACTGTCCACTATACTAACGAGGAGCTGCAGAGGCAGGCCCTCGCTCCCGTTCAAACAGCTGCACGATGACCGGCTGATGAAAAGCATGCCGGCAGGAGTTTGCATCCTAGATTACCCTCGGTGAGCAGAGCGGTATAGTAGAGGGGGCACGCAGGCCCGAGGGGGCTGAGGTACAGCTCGAGTTTCTCTTCATTGTCGCATAAATCTTTCGCCTTTTACTAAAGATTTCCGTGGAGGGGAACGTTTGCGAGTGTTCCGTATTTTTGGGGGCTCTGCTCACGGCAGAGCTACGCAAGAGCGTTAAAAACAGAGCGAATTTGGCCGTTGGGCTTCCGTCGAGACTCCACCCAATGCACCGCCGGATGCCTTTGGGCGCAAGGCTGGTGACGCCTGCTGTAACGGAATGCAACGGAACCTCTGCCAAACTGTGCACTCAAACTCCTTTTACACACCAACTGCAAATGTTATTTCCTGGAAGTGTAATCTGTTAAATGCACTTGTCAAATCATCTCATAATATGAAATATGATGTGTGTGAATAAAAGGTGTTATAAAATGGTAGAGCTTGTTTTTAATGGAGAACTTGGTAGGTCAGATCAGCAAAAAAGTCTGTGTGTTCTTTTCAGTGCCGGGTCCAAACAAAGAGCGTCTCAGTTCCTCTGCTGACCGCACGAGCCAGCATCCAGCCGACTTCTAACCGCCTGCTTTGGTGGTATAGTGGTGAGCATAGCTGCCTTCCAAGCAGTTGACCCGGGTTCGATTCCCGGCCAACGCATTGCTTTTGGCTCAAGCTGCCGTTAAAACGGCCGTCCACGAGCCCTTGCCGGAGCAAAAAAAAAATTTTTTGCACGGGTCATTGGGCAGCAGCAAAGGTCGAGCACTCCCCGTCGGGGAATCGAACCCCGGTCTTCCGCGTGACAGGCGGAGATACTGTCCACTATACTAACGAGGAGCTGCAGTGGCAGGCCGTCGCCCCCATCAGCGCAGCTGCTGTTCAGAACGGAGTAAATGCCACGAGAACTCAGCCAAACCATGCATAAATACACCTGTTACACACCAGCTGCAGAGGTTCTATTGAAAGTGTAATGTATTAAATGCCATCAACAAAGCATCTAAAACCATGAAATCTGAAGTCTCTGATCAAAACGTGTTATTAAAAGGTAGAGCTCGATTTTAACAGAGAGCGCCTGCGTTGGTGGTATAGTGGTGAGCATAGCTGCCTTCCAAGCAGTTGACCCGGGTTCGATTCCCGGCCAACGCATTGCTTTTGGCTCAAGCTGCCGTTAAAATGGCCGTCCACGAGCCCTTGCCGGAGCAAAAAAAAAATTTTTTGCACGGGTCATTGGGCAGCAGCAAAGGTCGAGCTCTCCCCGTCGGGGAATCGAACCCCGGTCTTCCGCGTGACAGGCGGAGATACTGTCCACTATACTAACGAGGAGCTGCAGTGGCAGGCCGTCGCCCCCATCAGCGCAGCTGCTGTTCAGAACGGAGTAAATGCCACGAGAACTCAGCCAAACCATGCATAAATACACCTGTTACACACCAGCTGCAGAGGTTCTATTGAAAGTGTAATGTATTAAATGCCATCAACAAAGCATCTAAAACCATGAAATCTGAAGTCTCTGATCAAAACGTGTTATTAAAAGGTAGAGTTCGATTTTAACAGAGAGCGCCTGCGTTGGTGGTATAGTGGTGAGCATAGCTGCCTTCCAAGCAGTTGACCTGGGTTCGGTTCCCGGCCAACGCATCGCTTTTGGCTCAAGCTGTCCTTAAAGTAGTCGTCCGGGGCCCCTGGCGACCATTTTCTGTAACTCGTGGCTGGAGCGATAACTGTTGTATGGGTCATTGGGCGGCACCAAAGGACGAGCAAAACGGAGTAAATGCCACGAGAACTCAGCCAAACCATGCATAAATACACCTGTTACACACCAGCTGCAGAGGTTCTATTGAAAGTGTAATGTATTAAATGCCATCAACAAAGCATCTAAAACCACGCAAAAAACGAGGCCTCCCCGTCGGGGAATCGAACCCCGGTCTTCCGCGTGACAGGCGGAGATACTGTCCACTATACTAACGAGGAGCTGCAGAGGCAGGCCCTCGCTCCCGTTCAAACATCTGCACGATGACCGGCTGATGAAAAGCATGCCGGCAGGAGTTTGCATCCTAGATTACCCTCGGTGAGCAGAGCGGTATAGTAGAGGGGGCACGCAGGCCCGAGGGGGCTGAGGTACAGCTCGAGTTTCTCTTCATTGTCGCATAAATCTTTCGCCTTTTACTAAAGATTTCCGTGGAGGGGAACGTTTGCGAGTGTTCCGTATTTTTGGGGGCTCTGCTCACGGCAGAGCTACGCAAGAGCGTTAAAAACAGAGCGAATTTGGCCGTTGGGCTTCCGTCGAGACTCCACCCAATGCACCGCCGGATGCCTTTGGGCGCAAGGCTGGTGACGCCTGCTGTAACGGAATGCAACGGAACCTCTGCCAAACTGTGCACTCAAACTCCTTTTACACACCAACTGCAAATGTTATTTCCTGGAAGTGTAATCTGTTAAATGCACTTGTCAAATCATCTCATAATATGAAATATGATGTGTGTGAATAAAAGGTGTTATAAAATGGTAGAGCTTGTTTTTAATGGAGAACTTGGTAGGTCAGATCAGCAAAAAAGTCGTGTGTTCTTTTCAGTGCCGGGTCCAAACAAAGAGCGTCTCAGTTCCTCTGCTGACCGCACGAGCCAGCATCCAGCCGACTTCTAACCGCCTGCGTTGGTGGTATAGTGGTGAGCATAGCTGCCTTCCAAGCAGTTGACCCCGGGTTCGATTCCCGGCCAACGCATTGCTTTTGGCTCAAGCTGCCGTTAAAACGGCCGTCCACGAGCCCTTGCCGGAGCAAAAAAAAAATTTTTTGCACGGGTCATTGGGCAGCAGCAAAGGTCGAGCTCTCCCCGTCGGGGAATCGAACCCCGGTCTTCCGCGTGACAGGCGGAGATACTGTCCACTATACTAACGAGGAGCTGCAGTGGCAGGCCGTCGCCCCCATCAGCGCAGCTGCTGTTCAGAACGGAGTAAATGCCACGAGAACTCAGCCAAACCATGCATAAATACACCTGTTACACACCAGCTGCAGAGGTTCTATTGAAAGTGTAATGTATTAAATGCCATCAACAAAGCATCTAAAACCATGAAATCTGAAGTCTCTGATCAAAACGTGTTATTAAAAGGTAGAGCTCGATTTTAACAGAGAGCGCCTGCGTTGGTGGTATAGTGGTGAGCATAGCTGCCTTCCAAGCAGTTGACCCGGGTTCGATTCCCGGCCAACGCATCGCTTTTGGCTCAAGCTGTCCTTAAAGTAGTCGTCCGGGGCCCCTGGCGACCATTTTCTGTAACTCGTGGCTGGAGCGATAACTGTTGTATGGGTCATTGGGCGGCACCAAAGGACGAGCAAAACGGAGTAAATGCCACGAGAACTCAGCCAAACCATGCATAAATACACCTGTTACACACCAGCTGCAGAGGTTCTATTGAAAGTGTAATGTATTAAATGCCATCAACAAAGCATCTAAAACCACGCAAAAAACGAGGCCTCCCCGTCGGGGAATCGAACCCCGGTCTTCCGCGTGACAGGCGGAGATACTGTCCACTATACTAACGAGGAGCTGCAGAGGCAGGCCCTCGCTCCCGTTCAAACAGCTGCACGATGACCGGCTGATGAAAAGCATGCCGGCAGGAGTTTGCATCCTAGATTACCCTCGGTGAGCAGAGCGGTATAGTAGAGGGGGCACGCAGGCCCGAGGGGGCTGAGGTACAGCTCGAGTTTCTCTTCATTGTCGCATAAATCTTTCGCCTTTTACTAAAGATTTCCGTGGAGGGGAACGTTTGCGAGTGTTCCGTATTTTTGGGGGCTCTGCTCACGGCAGAGCTACGCAAGAGCGTTAAAAACAGAGCGAATTTGGCCGTTGGGCTTCCGTCGAGACTCCACCCAATGCACCGCCGGATGCCTTTGGGCGCAAGGCTGGTGACGCCTGCTGTAACGGAATGCAACGGAACCTCTGCCAAACTGTGCACTCAAACTCCTTTTACACACCAACTGCAAATGTTATTTCCTGGAAGTGTAATCTGTTAAATGCACTTGTCAAATCATCTCATAATATGAAATATGATGTGTGTGAATAAAAGGTGTTATAAAATGGTAGAGCTTGTTTTTAATGGAGAACTTGGTAGGTCAGATCAGCAAAAAAGTCTGTGTGTTCTTTTCAGTGCCGGGTCCAAACAAAGAGCGTCTCAGTTCCTCTGCTGACCGCACGAGCCAGCATCCAGCCGACTTCTAACCGCCTGCTTTGGTGGTATAGTGGTGAGCATAGCTGCCTTCCAAGCAGTTGACCCGGGTTCGATTCCCGGCCAACGCATTGCTTTTGGCTCAAGCTGCCGTTAAAACGGCCGTCCACGAGCCCTTGCCGGAGCAAAAAAAAAAATTTTTGCACGGGTCATTGGGCAGCAGCAAAGGTCGAGCTCTCCCCGTCGGGGAATCGAACCCCGGTCTTCCGCGTGACAGGCGGAGATACTGTCCACTATACTAACGAGGAGCTGCAGTGGCAGGCCGTCGCCCCCATCAGCGCAGCTGCTGTTCAGAACGGAGTAAATGCCACGAGAACTCAGCCAAACCATGCATAAATACACCTGTTACACACCAGCTGCAGAGGTTCTATTGAAAGTGTAATGTATTAAATGCCATCAACAAAGCATCTAAAACCATGAAATCTGAAGTCTCTGATCAAAACGTGTTATTAAAAGGTAGAGCTCGATTTTAACAGAGAGCGCCTGCGTTGGTGGTATAGTGGTGAGCATAGCTGCCTTCCAAGCAGTTGACCCGGGTTCGATTCCCGGCCAACGCATTGCTTTTGGCTCAAGCTGCCGTTAAAATGGCCGTCCACGAGCCCTTGCCGGAGCAAAAAAAAAATTTTTTGCACGGGTCATTGGGCAGCAGCAAAGGTCGAGCTCTCCCCGTCGGGGAATCGAACCCCGGTCTTCCGCGTGACAGGCGGAGATACTGTCCACTATACTAACGAGGAGCTGCAGTGGCAGGCCGTCGCCCCCATCAGCGCAGCTGCTGTTCAGAACGGAGTAAATGCCACGAGAACTCAGCCAAACCATGCATAAATACACCTGTTACACACCAGCTGCAGAGGTTCTATTGAAAGTGTAATGTATTAAATGCCATCAACAAAGCATCTAAAACCATGAAATCTGAAGTCTCTGATCAAAACGTGTTATTAAAAGGTAGAGTTCGATTTTAACAGAGAGCGCCTGCGTTGGTGGTATAGTGGTGAGCATAGCTGCCTTCCAAGCAGTTGACCTGGGTTCGGTTCCCGGCCAACGCATCGCTTTTGGCTCAAGCTGTCCTTAAAGTAGTCGTCCGGGGCCCCTGGCGACCATTTTCTGTAACTCGTGGCTGGAGCGATAACTGTTGTATGGGTCATTGGGCGGCACCAAAGGACGAGCAAAACGGAGTAAATGCCACGAGAACTCAGCCAAACCATGCATAAATACACCTGTTACACACCAGCTGCAGAGGTTCTATTGAAAGTGTAATGTATTAAATGCCATCAACAAAGCATCTAAAACCACGCAAAAAACGAGGCCTCCCCGTCGGGGAATCGAACCCCGGTCTTCCGCGTGACAGGCGGAGATACTGTCCACTATACTAACGAGGAGCTGCAGAGGCAGGCCCTCGCTCCCGTTCAAACATCTGCACGATGACCGGCTGATGAAAAGCATGCCGGCAGGAGTTTGCATCCTAGATTACCCTCGGTGAGCAGAGCGGTATAGTAGAGGGGGCACGCAGGCCCGAGGGGGCTGAGGTACAGCTCGAGTTTCTCTTCATTGTCGCATAAATCTTTCGCCTTTTACTAAAGATTTCCGTGGAGGGGAACGTTTGCGAGTGTTCCGTATTTTTGGGGGCTCTGCTCACGGCAGAGCTACGCAAGAGCGTTAAAAACAGAGCGAATTTGGCCGTTGGGCTTCCGTCGAGACTCCACCCAATGCACCGCCGGATGCCTTTGGGCGCAAGGCTGGTGACGCCTGCTGTAACGGAATGCAACGGAACCTCTGCCAAACTGTGCACTCAAACTCCTTTTACACACCAACTGCAAATGTTATTTCCTGGAAGTGTAATCTGTTAAATGCACTTGTCAAATCATCTCATAATATGAAATATGATGTGTGTGAATAAAAGGTGTTATAAAATGGTAGAGCTTGTTTTTAATGGAGAACTTGGTAGGTCAGATCAGCAAAAAAGTCTGTGTGTTCTTTTCAGTGCCGGGTCCAAACAAAGAGCGTCTCAGTTCCTCTGCTGACCGCACGAGCCAGCATCCAGCCGACTTCTAACCGCCTGCTTTGGTGGTATAGTGGTGAGCATAGCTGCCTTCCAAGCAGTTGACCCGGGTTCGATTCCCGGCCAACGCATTGCTTTTGGCTCAAGCTGCCGTTAAAACGGCCGTCCACGAGCCCTTGCCGGAGCAAAAAAAAAATTTTTTGCACGGGTCATTGGGCAGCAGCAAAGGTCGAGCTCTCCCCGTCGGGGAATCGAACCCCAGTCTTCCGCGTGACAGGCGGAGATACTGTCCACTATACTAACGAGGAGCTGCAGTGGCAGGCCGTCGCCCCCATCAGCGCAGCTGCTGTTCAGAACGGAGTAAATGCCACGAGAACTCAGCCAAACCATGCATAAATACACCTGTTACACACCAGCTGCAGAGGTTCTATTGAAAGTGTAATGTATTAAATGCCATCAACAAAGCATCTAAAACCATGAAATCTGAAGTCTCTGATCAAAACGTGTTATTAAAAGGTAGAGCTCGATTTTAACAGAGAGCGCCTGCGTTGGTGGTATAGTGGTGAGCATAGCTGCCTTCCAAGCAGTTGACCCGGGTTCGATTCCCGGCCAACGCATTGCTTTTGGCTCAAGCTGCCGTTAAAACGGCCGTCCACGAGCCCTTGCCGGAGCAAAAAAAAAATTTTTTGCACGGGTCATTGGGCAGCAGCAAAGGTCGAGCTCTCCCCGTCGGGGAATCGAACCCCGGTCTTCAGCGTGACAGGCGGAGATACTGTCCACTATACTAACGAGGAGCTGCAGTGGCAGGCCGTCGCCCCCATCAGCGCAGCTGCTGTTCAGAACGGAGTAAATGCCACGAGAACTCAGCCAAACCATGCATAAATACACCTGTTACACACCAGCTGCAGAGGTTCTATTGAAAGTGTAATGTATTAAATGCCATCAACAAAGCATCTAAAACCACGCAAAAAACGAGGCCTCCCCGTCGGGGAATCGAACCCCGGTCTTCCGCGTGACAGGCGGAGATACTGTCCACTATACTAACGAGTAGCTGAAGAGGCAGGCCCTCGCTCCCGTTCAAACATCTGCACGATGACCGGCTGATGAAAAGCATGCCGGCAGGAGTTTGCATCCTAGATTACCCTCGGTGAGCAGAGCGGTATAGTAGAGGGGGCACGCAGGCCCGAGGGGGCTGAGGTACAGCTCGAGTTTCTCTTCATTGTCGCATAAATCTTTCGCCTTTTACTAAAGATTTCCGTGGAGGGGAACGTTTGCGAGTGTTCCGTATTTTTGGGGGCTCTGCTCACGGCAGAGCTACGCAAGAGCGTTAAAAACAGAGCGAATTTGGCCGTTGGGCTTCCGTCGAGACTCCACCCAATGCACCGCCGGATGCCTTTGGGCGCAAGGCTGGTGACGCCTGCTGTAACGGAATGCAACGGAACCTCTGCCAAACTGTGCACTCAAACTCCTTTTACACACCAACTGCAAATGTTATTTCCTGGAAGTGTAATCTGTTAAATGCACTTGTCAAATCATCTCATAATATGAAATATGATGTGTGTGAATAAAAGGTGTTATAAAATGGTAGAGGTTGTTTTTAATGGAGAACTTGGTAGGTCAGATCAGCAAAAAAGTCCGTGTGTTCTTTTCAGTGCCGGGTCCAAACAAAGAGCGTCTCAGTTCCTCTGCTGACCGCACGAGCCAGCATCCAGCCGACTTCTAACCGCCTGCGTTGGTGGTATAGTGGTGAGCATAGCTGCCTTCCAAGCAGTTGACCCGGGTTCGATTCCCGGCCAACGCATTGCTTTTGGCTCAAGCTGCCGTTAAAACGGCCGTCCACGAGCCCTTGCCGGAGCAAAAAAAAAATTTTTTGCACGGGTCATTGGGCAGCAGCAAAGGTCGAGCTCTCCCCGTCGGGGAATCGAACCCCGGTCTTCCGCGTGACAGGCGGAGATACTGTCCACTATACTAACGAGGAGCTGCAGTGGCAGGCCGTCGCCCCCATCAGCGCAGCTGCTGTTCAGAACGGAGTAAATGCCACGAGAACTCAGCCAAACCATGCATAAATACACCTGTTACACACCAGCTGCAGAGGTTCTATTGAAAGTGTAATGTATTAAATGCCATCAACAAAGCATCTAAAACCATGAAATCTGAAGTCTCTGATCAAAACGTGTTATTAAAAGGTAGAGCTCGATTTTTAACAGAGAGCGCCTGCGTTGGTGGTATAGTGGTGAGCATAGCTGCCTTCCAAGCAGTTGACCCGGGTTCGATTCCCGGCCAACGCATCGCTTTTGGCTCAAGCTGTCCTTAAAGTAGTCGTCCGGGGCCCCTGGCGACCATTTTCTGTAACTCGTGGCTGGAGCGATAACTGTTGTATGGGTCATTGGGCGGCACCAAAGGACGAGCAAAACGGAGTAAATGCCACGAGAACTCAGCCAAAACATGCATAAATAAACCTGTTACACACCAGCTGCAAAGGTTCTGTTGAAAGTCTAATGTATTAAATGCCATCAACAAAGCATCTAAAACCACGCAAAAAACGAGGCCTCCCCGTCGGGGAATCGAACCCCGGTCTTCCGCGTGACAGGCGGAGATACTGTCCACTATACTAACGAGGAGCTGCAGAGGCAGGCCCTCGCTCCCCGTTCAAACAGCTGCACGATGACCGGCTGATGAAAAGCATGCCGGCAGGAGTTTGCATCCTAGATTACCCTCGGTGAGCAGAGCGGTATAGTAGAGGGGGCACGCAGGCCCGAGGGGGCTGAGGTACAGCTCGAGTTTCTCTTCATTGTCGCATAAATCTTTCGCCTTTTACTAAAGATTTCCGTGGAGGGGAACGTTTGCGAGTGTTCCGTATTTTTGGGGGCTCTGCTCACGGCAGAGCTACGCAAGAGCGTTAAAAACAGAGCGAATTTGGCCGTTGGGCTTCCGTCGAGACTCCACCCAATGCACCGCCGGATGCCTTTGGGCGCAAGGCTGGTGACGCCTGCTGTAACGGAATGCAACGGAACCTCTGCCAAACTGTGCACTCAAACTCCTTTTACACACCAACTGCAAATGTTATTTCCTGGAAGTGTAATCTGTTAAATGCACTTGTCAAATCATCTCATAATATGAAATATGATGTGTGTGAATAAAAGGTGTTATAAAATGGTAGAGCTTGTTTTTAATGGAGAACTTGGTAGGTCAGATCAGCAAAAAAGTCCGTGTGTTCTTTTCAGTGCCGGGTCCAAACAAAGAGCGTCTCAGTTCCTCTGCTGACCGCACGAGCCAGCATCCAGCCGACTTCTAACCGCCTGCGTTGGCGGTATAGTGGTGAGCATAGCTGCCTTCCAAGCAGTTGACCCGGGTTCGATTCCCGGCCAACGCATTGCTTTTGGCTCAAGCTGCCGTTAAAACGGCCGTCCACGAGCCCTTGCCGGAGCAAAAAAAAAAATTTTTTGCACGGGTCATTGGGCAGCAGCAAAGGTCGAGCTCTCCCCGTCGGGGAATCGAACCCCGGTCTTCCGCGTGACAGGCGGAGATACTGTCCACTATACTAACGAGGAGCTGCAGTGGCAGGCCGTCGCCCCCATCAGCGCAGCTGCTGTTCAGAACGGAGTAAATGCCACGAGAACTCAGCCAAACCATGCATAAATACACCTGTTACACACCAGCTGCAGAGGTTCTATTGAAAGTGTAATGTATTAAATGCCATCAACAAAGCATCTAAAACCATGAAATCTGAAGTCTCTGATCAAAACGTGTTATTAAAAGGTAGAGCTCGATTTTAACAGAGAGCGCCTGCGTTGGTGGTATAGTGGTGAGCATAGCTGCCTTCCAAGCAGTTGACCCGGGTTCGATTCCCCGGCCAACGCATCGCTTTTGGCTCAAGCTGTCCTTAAAGTAGTCGTCCGGGGCCCCTGGCGACCATTTTCTGTAACTCGTGGCTGGAGCGATAACTGTTGTATGGGGTCATTGGGCGGCACCAAAGGACGAGCAAAACGGAGTAAATGCCACGAGAACTCAGCCAAAACATGCATAAATAAACCTGTTACACACCAGCTGCAAAGGTTCTGTTGAAAGTCTAATGTATTAAATGCCATCAACAAAGCATCTAAAACCACGCAAAAAACAAGGCCTCCCCGTCGGAAGACCGAACCCCGGTCTTCCGCGTGACAGGCGGAGATACTGTCCACTATACTAACGAGGAGCTGCAGAGGCAGGCCCTCGCCCCCATCAGCGCAGCTGCTGTTCAGAACGGAGTAAATGCCACGAGAACTCAGCCAAACCATGCATAAATACACCTGTTACACACCAGCTGCAGAGGTTCTATTGAAAGTGTAATGTATTAAATGCCATCAACAAAGCATCTAAAACCATGAAATCTGAAGTCTCTGATCAAAACGTGTTATTAAAAGGTAGAGCTCGATTTTAACAGAGAGCGCCTGCGTTGGTGGTATAGTGGTGAGCATAGCTGCCTTCCAAGCAGTTGACCCGGGTTCGATTCCCGGCCAACGCATCGCTTTTGGCTCAAGCTGTCCTTAAAGTAGTCGTCCGGGGCCCCTGGCGACCATTTTCTGTAACTCGTGGCTGGAGCGATAACTGTTGTATGGGTCATTGGGCGGCACCAAAGGACGAGCAAAACGGAGTAAATGCCACGAGAACTCAGCCAAACCATGCATAAATACACCTGTTACACACCAGCTGCAGAGGTTCTATTGAAAGTGTAATGTATTAAATGCCATCAACAAAGCATCTAAAACCACGCAAAAAACGAGGCCTCCCCGTCGGGGAATCGAACCCCGGTCTTCCGCGTGACAGGCGGAGATACTGTCCACTATACTAACGAGGAGCTGCAGAGGCAGGCCCTCGCTCCCGTTCAAACAGCTGCACGATGACCGGCTGATGAAAAGCATGCCGGCAGGAGTTTGCATCCTAGATTACCCTCGGTGAGCAGAGCGGTATAGTAGAGGGGGCACGCAGGCCCGAGGGGGCTGAGGTACAGCTCGAGTTTCTCTTCATTGTCGCATAAATCTTTCGCCTTTTACTAAAGATTTCCGTGGAGGGGAACGTTTGCGAGTGTTCCGTATTTTTGGGGGCTCTGCTCACGGCAGAGCTACGCAAGAGCGTTAAAAACAGAGCGAATTTGGCCGTTGGGCTTCCGTCGAGACTCCACCCAATGCACCGCCGGATGCCTTTGGGCGCAAGGCTGGTGACGCCTGCTGTAACGGAATGCAACGGAACCTCTGCCAAACTGTGCACTCAAACTCCTTTTACACACCAACTGCAAATGTTATTTCCTGGAAGTGTAATCTGTTAAATGCACTTGTCAAATCATCTCATAATATGAAATATGATGTGTGTGAATAAAAGGTGTTATAAAATGGTAGAGCTTGTTTTTAATGGAGAACTTGGTAGGTCAGATCAGCAAAAAAGTCTGTGTGTTCTTTTCAGTGCCGGGTCCAAACAAAGAGCGTCTCAGTTCCTCTGCTGACCGCACGAGCCAGCATCCAGCCGACTTCTAACCGCCTGCTTTGGTGGTATAGTGGTGAGCATAGCTGCCTTCCAAGCAGTTGACCCGGGTTCGATTCCCGGCCAACGCATTGCTTTTGGCTCAAGCTGCCGTTAAAATGGCCGTCCACGAGCCCTTGCCGGAGCAAAAAAAAAATTTTTTGCACGGGTCATTGGGCAGCAGCAAAGGTCGAGCTCTCCCCGTCGGGGAATCGAACCCCGGTCTTCCGCGTGACAGGCGGAGATACTGTCCACTATACTAACGAGGAGCTGCAGTGGCAGGCCGTCGCCCCCATCAGCGCAGCTGCTGTTCAGAACGGAGTAAATGCCACGAGAACTCAGCCAAACCATGCATAAATACACCTGTTACACACCAGCTGCAGAGGTTCTATTGAAAGTGTAATGTATTAAATGCCATCAACAAAGCATCTAAAACCATGAAATCTGAAGTCTCTGATCAAAACGTGTTATTAAAAGGTAGAGTTCGATTTTAACAGAGAGCGCCTGCGTTGGTGGTATAGTGGTGAGCATAGCTGCCTTCCAAGCAGTTGACCTGGGTTCGGTTCCCGGCCAACGCATCGCTTTTGGCTCAAGCTGTCCTTAAAGTAGTCGTCCGGGGCCCCTGGCGACCATTTTCTGTAACTCGTGGCTGGAGCGATAACTGTTGTATGGGTCATTGGGCGGCACCAAAGGACGAGCAAAACGGAGTAAATGCCACGAGAACTCAGCCAAACCATGCATAAATAAACCTGTTACACACCAGCTGCAAAGGTTCTGTTGAAAGTCTAATGTATTAAATGCCATCAACAAAGCATCTAAAACCACGCAAAAAACGAGGCCTCCCCGTCGGGGAATCGAACCCCGGTCTTCCGCGTGACAGGCGGAGATACTGTCCACTATACTAACGAGGAGCTGCAGAGGCAGGCCCTCGCTCCCGTTCAAACAGCTGCACGATGACCGGCTGATGAAAAGCATGCCGGCAGGAGTTTGCATCCTAGATTACCCTCGGTGAGCAGAGCGGTATAGTAGAGGGGGCACGCAGGCCCGAGGGGGCTGAGGTACAGCTCGAGTTTCTCTTCATTGTCGCAAAAATCTTTCGCCTTTTACTAAAGATTTCCGTGGAGGGGAACGTTTGCGAGTGTTCCGTATTTTTGGGGGCTCTGCTCACGGCAGAGCTACGCAAGAGCGTTAAAAACAGAGCGAATTTGGCCGTTGGGCTTCCGTCGAGACTCCACCCAATGCACCGCCGGATGCCTTTGGGCGCAAGGCTGGTGACGCCTGCTGTAACGGAATGCAACGGAACCTCTGCCAAACTGTGCACTCAAACTCCTTTTACACACCAACTGCAAATGTTATTTCCTGGAAGTGTAATCTGTTAAATGCACTTGTCAAATCATCTCATAATATGAAATATGATGTGTGTGAATAAAAGGTGTTATAAAATGGTAGAGCTTGTTTTTAATGGAGAACTTGGTAGGTCAGATCAGCAAAAAAGTCCGTGTGTTCTTTTCAGTGCCGGGTCCAAACAAAGAGCGTCTCAGTTCCTCTGCTGACCGCACGAGCCAGCATCCAGCTGACTTCTAACCGCCTGCGTTGGTGGTATAGTGGTGAGCATAGCTGCCTTCCAAGCAGTTGACCCGGGTTCGATTCCCGGCCAACGCATTGCTTTTGGCTCAAGCTGCCGTTAAAACGGCCGTCCACGAGCCCTTGCCGGAGCAAAAAAAAAATTTTTTGCACGGGTCATTGGGCAGCAGCAAAGGTCGAGCTCTCCCCGTCGGGGAATCGAACCCCGGTCTTCCGCGTGACAGGCGGAGATACTGTCCACTATACTAACGAGGAGCTGCAGTGGCAGGCCGTCGCCCCCATCAGCGCAGCTGCTGTTCAGAACGGAGTAAATGCCACGAGAACTCAGCCAAACCATGCATAAATACACCTGTTACACACCAGCTGCAGAGGTTCTATTGAAAGTGTAATGTATTAAATGCCATCAACAAAGCATCTAAAACCATGAAATCTGAAGTCTCTGATCAAAACGTGTTATTAAAAGGTAGAGCTCGATTTTAACAGAGAGCGCCTGCGTTGGTGGTATAGTGGTGAGCATAGCTGCCTTCCAAGCAGTTGACCCGGGTTCGATTCCCGGCCAACGCATCGCTTTTGGCTCAAGCTGTCCTTAAAGTAGTCGTCCGGGGCCCCTGGCGACCATTTTCTGTAACTCGTGGCTGGAGCGATAACTGTTGTATGGGTCATTGGGCGGCACCAAAGGACGAGCAAAACGGAGTAAATGCCACGAGAACTCAGCCAAACCATGCATAAATACACCTGTTACACACCAGCTGCAGAGGTTCTATTGAAAGTGTAATGTATTAAATGCCATCAACAAAGCATCTAAAACCACGCAAAAAACGAGGCCTCCCCGTCGGGGAATCGAACCCCGGTCTTCCGCGTGACAGGCGGAGATACTGTCCACTATACTAACGAGGAGCTGCAGAGGCAGGCCCTCGCTCCCGTTCAAACAGCTGCACGATGACCGGCTGATGAAAAGCATGCCGGCAGGAGTTTGCATCCTAGATTACCCTCGGTGAGCAGAGCGGTATAGTAGAGGGGGCACGCAGGCCCGAGGGGGCTGAGGTACAGCTCGAGTTTCTCTTCATTGTCGCATAAATCTTTCGCCTTTTACTAAAGATTTCCGTGGAGGGGAACGTTTGCGAGTGTTCCGTATTTTTGGGGGCTCTGCTCACGGCAGAGCTACGCAAGAGCGTTAAAAACAGAGCGAATTTGGCCGTTGGGCTTCCGTCGAGACTCCACCCAATGCACCGCCGGATGCCTTTGGGCGCAAGGCTGGTGACGCCTGCTGTAACGGAATGCAACGGAACCTCTGCCAAACTGTGCACTCAAACTCCTTTTACACACCAACTGCAAATGTTATTTCCTGGAAGTGTAATCTGTTAAATGCACTTGTCAAATCATCTCATAATATGAAATATGATGTGTGTGAATAAAAGGTGTTATAAAATGGTAGAGCTTGTTTTTAATGGAGAACTTGGTAGGTCAGATCAGCAAAAAAGTCCGTGTGTTCTTTTCAGTGCCGGGTCCAAACAAAGAGCGTCTCAGTTCCTCTGCTGACCGCACGAGCCAGCATCCAGCCGACTTCTAACCGCCTGCTTTGGTGGTATAGTGGTGAGCATAGCTGCCTTCCAAGCAGTTGACCCGGGTTCGATTCCCGGCCAACGCATTGCTTTTGGCTCAAGCTGCCGTTAAAACGGCCGTCCACGAGCCCTTGCCGGAGCAAAAAAAAAATTTTTTGCACGGGTCATTGGGCAGCAGCAAAGGTCGAGCTCTCCCCGTCGGGGAATCGAACCCCAGTCTTCCGCGTGACAGGCGGAGATACTGTCCACTATACTAACGAGGAGCTGCAGTGGCAGGCCGTCGCCCCCATCAGCGCAGCTGCTGTTCAGAACGGAGTAAATGCCACGAGAACTCAGCCAAACCATGCATAAATACACCTGTTACACACCAGCTGCAGAGGTTCTATTGAAAGTGTAATGTATTAAATGCCATCAACAAAGCATCTAAAACCATGAAATCTGAAGTCTCTGATCAAAACGTGTTATTAAAAGGTAGAGCTCGATTTTAACAGAGAGCGCCTGCGTTGGTGGTATAGTGGTGAGCATAGCTGCCTTCCAAGCAGTTGACCCGGGTTCGATTCCCGGCCAACGCATTGCTTTTGGCTCAAGCTGCCGTTAAAACGGCCGTCCACGAGCCCTTGCCGGAGCAAAAAAAAAATTTTTTGCACGGGTCATTGGGCAGCAGCAAAGGTCGAGCTCTCCCCGTCGGGGAATCGAACCCCGGTCTTCCGCGTGACAGGCGGAGATACTGTCCACTATACTAACGAGGAGCTGCAGTGGCAGGCCGTCGCCCCCATCAGCGCAGCTGCTGTTCAGAACGGAGTAAATGCCACGAGAACTCAGCCAAACCATGCATAAATACACCTGTTACACACCAGCTGCAGAGGTTCTATTGAAAGTGTAATGTATTAAATGCCATCAACAAAGCATCTAAAACCACGCAAAAAACGAGGCCTCCCCGTCGGGGAATCGAACCCCGGTCTTCCGCGTGACAGGCGGAGATACTGTCCACTATACTAACGAGTAGCTGAAGAGGCAGGCCCTCGCTCCCGTTCAAACATCTGCACGATGACCGGCTGATGAAAAGCATGCCGGCAGGAGTTTGCATCCTAGATTACCCTCGGTGAGCAGAGCGGTATAGTAGAGGGGGCACGCAGGCCCGAGGGGGCTGAGGTACAGCTCGAGTTTCTCTTCATTGTCGCATAAATCTTTCGCCTTTTACTAAAGATTTCCGTGGAGGGGAACGTTTGCGAGTGTTCCGTATTTTTGGGGGCTCTGCTCACGGCAGAGCTACGCAAGAGCGTTAAAAACAGAGCGAATTTGGCCGTTGGGCTTCCGTCGAGACTCCACCCAATGCACCGCCGGATGCCTTTGGGCGCAAGGCTGGTGACGCCTGCTGTAACGGAATGCAACGGAACCTCTGCCAAACTGTGCACTCAAACTCCTTTTACACACCAACTGCAAATGTTATTTCCTGGAAGTGTAATCTGTTAAATGCACTTGTCAAATCATCTCATAATATGAAATATGATGTGTGTGAATAAAAGGTGTTATAAAATGGTAGAGGTTGTTTTTAATGGAGAACTTGGTAGGTCAGATCAGCAAAAAAGTCCGTGTGTTCTTTTCAGTGCCGGGTCCAAACAAAGAGCGTCTCAGTTCCTCTGCTGACCGCACGAGCCAGCATCCAGCCGACTTCTAACCGCCTGCGTTGGTGGTATAGTGGTGAGCATAGCTGCCTTCCAAGCAGTTGACCCGGGTTCGATTCCCGGCCAACGCATTGCTTTTGGCTCAAGCTGCCGTTAAAACGGCCGTCCACGAGCCCTTGCCGGAGCAAAAAAAAAAATTTTTTGCACGGGTCATTGGGCAGCAGCAAAGGTCGAGCTCTCCCCGTCGGGGAATCGAACCCCGGTCTTCCGCGTGACAGGCGGAGATACTGTCCACTATACTAACGAGGAGCTGCAGTGGCAGGCCGTCGCCCCCATCAGCGCAGCTGCTGTTCAGAACGGAGTAAATGCCACGAGAACTCAGCCAAACCATGCATAAATACACCTGTTACACACCAGCTGCAGAGGTTCTATTGAAAGTGTAATGTATTAAATGCCATCAACAAAGCATCTAAAACCATGAAATCTGAAGTCTCTGATCAAAACGTGTTATTAAAAGGTAGAGCTCGATTTTTAACAGAGAGCGCCTGCGTTGGTGGTATAGTGGTGAGCATAGCTGCCTTCCAAGCAGTTGACCCGGGTTCGATTCCCGGCCAACGCATCGCTTTTGGCTCAAGCTGTCCTTAAAGTAGTCGTCCGGGGCCCCTGGCGACCATTTTCTGTAACTCGTGGCTGGAGCGATAACTGTTGTATGGGTCATTGGGCGGCACCAAAGGACGAGCAAAACGGAGTAAATGCCACGAGAACTCAGCCAAAACATGCATAAATAAACCTGTTACACACCAGCTGCAAAGGTTCTGTTGAAAGTCTAATGTATTAAATGCCATCAACAAAGCATCTAAAACCACGCAAAAAACGAGGCCTCCCCGTCGGGGAATCGAACCCCGGCCTTCCGCGTGACAGGCGGAGATACTGTCCACTATACTAACGAGGAGCTGCAGAGGCAGGCCCTCGCTCCCGTTCAAACAGCTGCACGATGACCGGCTGATGAAAAGCATGCCGGCAGGAGTTTGCATCCTAGATTACCCTCGGTGAGCAGAGCGGTATAGTAGAGGGGGCACGCAGGCCCGAGGGGGCTGAGGTACAGCTCGAGTTTCTCTTCATTGTCGCATAAATCTTTCGCCTTTTACTAAAGATTTCCGTGGAGGGGAACGTTTGCGAGTGTTCCGTATTTTTGGGGGCTCTGCTCACGGCAGAGCTACGCAAGAGCGTTAAAAACAGAGCGAATTTGGCCGTTGGGCTTCCGTCGAGACTCCACCCAATGCACCGCCGGATGCCTTTGGGCGCAAGGCTGGTGACGCCTGCTGTAACGGAATGCAACGGAACCTCTGCCAAACTGTGCACTCAAACTCCTTTTACACACCAACTGCAAATGTTATTTCCTGGAAGTGTAATCTGTTAAATGCACTTGTCAAATCATCTCATAATATGAAATATGATGTGTGTGAATAAAAGGTGTTATAAAATGGTAGAGCTTGTTTTTAATGGAGAACTTGGTAGGTCAGATCAGCAAAAAAGTCCGTGTGTTCTTTTCAGTGCCGGGTCCAAACAAAGAGCGTCTCAGTTCCTCTGCTGACCGCACGAGCCAGCATCCAGCCGACTTCTAACCGCCTGCGTTGGTGGTATAGTGGTGAGCATAGCTGCCTTCCAAGCAGTTGACCCGGGTTCGATTCCCGGCCAACGCATTGCTTTTGGCTCAAGCTGCCGTTAAAAACGGCCGTCCACGAGCCCTTGCCGGAGCAAAAAAAAAATTTTTTGCACGGGTCATTGGGCAGCAGCAAAGGTCGAGCTCTCCCCGTCGGGGAATCGAACCCCGGTCTTCCGCGTGACAGGCGGAGATACTGTCCACTATACTAACGAGGAGCTGCAGTGGCAGGCCGTCGCCCCCATCAGCGCAGCTGCTGTTCAGAACGGAGTAAATGCCACGAGAACTCAGCCAAACCATGCATAAATACACCTGTTACACACCAGCTGCAGAGGTTCTATTGAAAGTGTAATGTATTAAATGCCATCAACAAAGCATCTAAAACCATGAAATCTGAAGTCTCTGATCAAAACGTGTTATTAAAAGGTAGAGCTCGATTTTAACAGAGAGCGCCTGCGTTGGTGGTATAGTGGTGAGCATAGCTGCCTTCCAAGCAGTTGACCCGGGTTCGATTCCCGGCCAACGCATCGCTTTTGGCTCAAGCTGTCCTTAAAGTAGTCGTCCGGGGCCCCTGGCGACCATTTTCTGTAACTCGTGGCTGGAGCGATAACTGTTGTATGGGTCATTGGGCGGCACCAAAGGACGAGCAAAACGGAGTAAATGCCACGAGAACTCAGCCAAACCATGCATAAATACACCTGTTACACACCAGCTGCAGAGGTTCTATTGAAAGTGTAATGTATTAAATGCCATCAACAAAGCATCTAAAACCACGCAAAAAACGAGGCCTCCCCGTCGGGGAATCGAACCCCGGTCTTCCGCGTGACAGGCGGAGATACTGTCCACTATACTAACGAGGAGCTGCAGAGGCAGGCCCTCGCTCCCGTTCAAACAGCTGCACGATGACCGGCTGATGAAAAGCATGCCGGCAGGAGTTTGCATCCTAGATTACCCTCGGTGAGCAGAGCGGTATAGTAGAGGGGGCACGCAGGCCCGAGGGGGCTGAGGTACAGCTCGAGTTTCTCTTCATTGTCGCATAAATCTTTCGCCTTTTACTAAAGATTTCCGTGGAGGGGAACGTTTGCGAGTGTTCCGTATTTTTGGGGGCTCTGCTCACGGCAGAGCTACGCAAGAGCGTTAAAAACAGAGCGAATTTGGCCGTTGGGCTTCCGTCGAGACTCCACCCAATGCACCGCCGGATGCCTTTGGGCGCAAGGCTGGTGACGCCTGCTGTAACGGAATGCAACGGAACCTCTGCCAAACTGTGCACTCAAACTCCTTTTACACACCAACTGCAAATGTTATTTCCTGGAAGTGTAATCTGTTAAATGCACTTGTCAAATCATCTCATAATATGAAATATGATGTGTGTGAATAAAAGGTGTTATAAAATGGTAGAGCTTGTTTTTAATGGAGAACTTGGTAGGTCAGATCAGCAAAAAAGTCCGTGTGTTCTTTTCAGTGCCGGGTCCAAACAAAGAGCGTCTCAGTTCCTCTGCTGACCGCACGAGCCAGCATCCAGCCGACTTCTAACCGCCTGCGTTGGCGGTATAGTGGTGAGCATAGCTGCCTTCCAAGCAGTTGACCCGGGTTCGATTCCCGGCCAACGCATTGCTTTTGGCTCAAGCTGCCGTTAAAACGGCCGTCCACGAGCCCTTGCCGGAGCAAAAAAAAAATTTTTTGCACGGGTCATTGGGCAGCAGCAAAGGTCGAGCTCTCCCCGTCGGGGAATCGAACCCCGGTCTTCCGCGTGACAGGCGGAGATACTGTCCACTATACTAACGAGGAGCTGCAGTGGCAGGCCGTCGCCCCCATCAGCGCAGCTGCTGTTCAGAACGGAGTAAATGCCACGAGAACTCAGCCAAACCATGCATAAATACACCTGTTACACACCAGCTGCAGAGGTTCTATTGAAAGTGTAATGTATTAAATGCCATCAACAAAGCATCTAAAACCATGAAATCTGAAGTCTCTGATCAAAACGTGTTATTAAAAGGTAGAGCTCGATTTTAACAGAGAGCGCCTGCGTTGGTGGTATAGTGGTGAGCATAGCTGCCTTCCAAGCAGTTGACCCGGGTTCGATTCCCGGCCAACGCATCGCTTTTGGCTCAAGCTGTCCTTAAAGTAGTCGTCCGGGGCCCCTGGCGACCATTTTCTGTAACTCGTGGCTGGAGCGATAACTGTTGTATGGGTCATTGGGCGGCACCAAAGGACGAGCAAAACGGAGTAAATGCCACGAGAACTCAGCCAAAACATGCATAAATAAACCTGTTACACACCAGCTGCAAAGGTTCTGTTGAAAGTCTAATGTATTAAATGCCATCAACAAAGCATCTAAAACCACGCAAAAAAACAAGGCCTCCCCGTCGGAAGACCGAACCCCGGTCTTCCGCGTGACAGGCGGAGATACTGTCCACTATACTAACGAGGAGCTGCAGAGGCAGGCCCTCGCCCCCATCAGCGCAGCTGCTGTTCAGAACGGAGTAAATGCCACGAGAACTCAGCCAAACCATGCATAAATACACCTGTTACACACCAGCTGCAGAGGTTCTATTGAAAGTGTAATGTATTAAATGCCATCAACAAAGCATCTAAAACCATGAAATCTGAAGTCTCTGATCAAAACGTGTTATTAAAAGGTAGAGCTCGATTT